>RJWM01003857.1:0-80072 GCA_004363535.1 Dasyprocta punctata | reverse complement strand
GCTATCTTTAAAATAAAATAAAAAAAATTTAAAAAAAAACAAAGTCTATTAAAGAGAGATTGTTACCAGTTATGCTGTAGAAATTGTCTCAAATATTTATAGTCACTGTTACATAAAATAATGCTAGGAACAATTTGTCAAGAATATTAGCAACTATAAATATTTACATTGTAATATTTTAATTTTCATATTTCATAGTATATTTTATTTATGAACTTTCTGAATTAAGATACTTAAACATAATTTCAAGAACATCAATGTTATCAATTTAAATTCTAAATTTTGTAGCATTTTCCTTTCATGTTTCTAAAAATGTATGTTTCATCTCCAAAAATGAAGACCAAAATTTTATTTTCAACATCCTCAATTTATTAACTATTTCATGTGTGTATTACTTTGATAAAATAGGTTCATATGTAAATATTATTATGTTGACACACATATATCTCTACCCGGTGAATATATTATAAAGTATATGTAAGAATCATACACTTGTAATTGTGTCTTCAAATTAAAATACAGCAAATTATTCTTAAACTATGAAATATATTCTCTTTCATATGTGTGTTTATATTTATGTGCAGCCGTACACTATTTGAGAGTCAGATTTCTCAGCACTAATTTTTAATGTCACCTCCTGCTCTTTATCACATTTACTTCCTTAGTAGTCTAACTTCTGATTCTCAGCATCTTAAATATTGCCTAATGTTATGGGAAAACAAGCAAAAGTGTTTTATAAGAGGCAGAATCATGCTTTCCTTATGGATGGGCATAGATTATAGAACCTCATTTGCATTTTTCAAAATTACATTAACAAATTTTCCTGTGGCACGAATTCTTGTGATGTGTTAGTATCACACTTCAAAAAGATCACAGAAATAGATCTATGCAAAATTGAGATAACAAAGTTTCCCCAAACCACAAAAAAATTAAAATACTCACAAATTATGCATTTTTATTGTGTAGAATTTCTATGTCAAATTTATAAAATATCTGTCACATTAAAGATCATCCATATCAACAATGATCTACTAGATTCCTTCATTATTAATATTTTTAGATGGCTTTGTTTTTAGTAATATTGCTTGATGGTGGTGGTTTTTCTACAAATAATTCTTTTAAAAAATAGCAGTAAACTTTAATCCGCTTCTATATAGAGAGGTAAGTTTCAGGCTCTCTATTCATTCATCTTTCAATGAAATCATATATTAATGCATAATGGAACTGTAGCCAAAAGGAATGCAATGAAGGCAGACTGATTCAGAATCCATGTTCTGCCGTGTACTGCCTGCACTTTCCTGGCAATTACATCTATTTTTATGCCTTAGTTCACCTAAGACAAGATTGTCTATCCTATAGATGTCTCAGGGGGAGTAGTAAATGCGTTAATTCTTGTTAAAATTTTAAGTAATATCTTTCCTGTAAAAAAAAAACCCTTAAATGCTACCAAATCATGAACTAACATATGTTAAAGACAGTAATTAGGCATATTATTCCTTAGAAAGTGGAAGCATATGTTTGCATAGAACCTTTAGAGAAATGAACTTTTTTTAAGATAAAAGCTGGATATATTTATTGAGAGAAATAAAGCTTCTATCCAAGAGAGAGACAGAAGGGGTCCTGAGTGGGTTGCCCAGAAATAAATTTTTAAAATGGGTATAATCTTTGTATTAGCTATCCATCTTCTGGGAAGTTACCTTATACATATAGTCACATAAGTATGCAAAGATATATAGCTAAACTTGTGCTGTGATAATATTGAAATATTGGAAAACAACTAAATTTCTACAATTAAAAAATTGACAAAATCTTTTAAAAGACTATGACTAAATAACTTGCAGCTGATGCAAAAGCTACCAAGAAAAAGTCTACATATATTGTGAATGATGAAAAACACAGAAGGGTATGATCCCATTTGATAAATAAGTACATTTTAATGAAAAAACTAGAATACATATCAAAACGTAGCGAAAAAAGGTAATTTATAACACTGTTTAACAGCAGCAACATAAAAAATTCTATATAACTAGCATATATGAAAAAATATCTATCATAGTAACACATTATACTGCAAGATTTTAACAATATGTATCTTTGGTAGGAAAAATGCAGGAAGCTATGGTTTTGTATTTTATAGGTATGTCTCTATTCCTGTAATGTTTGAACTTGACAAAATAAACATTCATTCTTTTTGTGAGAACAATAATATTTGACGTTAAATCTACAGGATAGAAAAACCCCAAAATAATCTGTACAACATAACACCTTAGAACCTTAAAACCACAGCGAATAAATGAAAACTTGCATTTATTTTTATTTCTTACTTCTGCCTACATCATCAATTATCATGATGAATTTTTCTTCTCCAGTACTTAACAGTCTTTTATTATACTCACAATTGTGACTCTGTTTATGTGTTATTCCTTTCAAACTTTTCCTCTCTTAATTCAAATTTTGTCTGAACATTTCACTACATTTTCTTTATTTTTTTTAAATTTTATTTGAGTGAAGAAAAACAAAACAAACAAAAACTACAACAACAACAACAAAAAAAACGACATATATAGTAAAAACAACAAGCAAAAGAGACAAGCAAACAACTAGAGTAAATACACAACATTGCAGGTTTACATAACCGGAAGATAGAAGCTTGACAATGGTTGCAATTTGCGCATCGTTATCTTTAAAATGGTTTCTTACATTAACAGATATAGACATGCAAGATAGCATTGTGATTCTTTTTAATCCATAATCTTTTAAATTCTTTTGGAATTTTCTGCCTTGCTTTTTATTTAGCCACCATATTTCTGAAGTTGTCATATTTTATTATTGTTCATCCTTATGATTCTATGAGGCATGGCTGAAAAATATGGTAAATGTTAAGATTAAAAAAATTATTACAGTAGGGCGCATCACCCTTAATTTCCCTCACAATACTTCTACTTGCTTCGAACACACTTGCTCCATCATTCCTGGCCATGTGTCCTTTACTACAATAAGATTTTATTTTTAATTTAAACATTTACTGTGTATTTTGATCCCCCTTGTCATTGTATATGTGTATACGTGCATATACGCATATATTTGTACGGGTGGTTCATTATTACAATGAAATTCATGAGGCATCAATCTTTATAGCACTTGTTTAGCTGCCATTTTGTAGGTTCAAAATTCAAGTTTAGGAAGCTGTGTGTTTGGTCTCTGTTGAGGATAGCAGATGGCACACATTATGGCAGGAGTGTGTGTGTGTGTGTGCAAGTGCGTGTGTGTATGTAGAAGTTTACATGGGCAAACAGGAATTCAGAGAAACAGAAAGCCTGATATCACACCATTTCTTTTGAGGGCCCACCCTCAAAGACTTAAAGTAGCCTTTACCTTCCAAAGAATCTGCCACTCCACAACAGTACCATTCTAAGGACTAAGATACAACAGACAGTTTGGGGACACTGTGATCACACTGAAACCATAACTCCTTCTGCATTGACGGTTACGACTTTGATGGGCAAACTATCAAATCTAATTCTTTTTTTCTCTTGAAAGATCACTCTTAATACTGTTTCTGCTTAACACACAACAAACATTATTTAGTTTCTTGATTTGGATAGGAAAATGGCCTTATTAGTTAATATTTCCACGTTTCCAAAAATTATGCCTAAACTCAGTGATAAAAATATGTAAATTCAGAATTTCCTATTGATAGAAGAAAATATTAATATATAAATTTTCAAGGAAAAACCTTAAAAGGTATTTTTGCAGAGTGCTTTTAGCAATAGACTTTGTTCCCTTTTCTTAAGAAGTTCTTAATACTCAGGAGAACAAACAACTTAAGAAATTCTTGAGCATTGTTCAAGGTTTGACTTTGTCTGTAGCTTTGCCTAATACAAGGAACAATATACAATATTGTATATAGATGAAACCAAACTGTTTTTTGAGGGGTCTTGGATTATTTAAACCAAACATCTTTTTCTTTAGGTATGGAAAAGTTAAGGAAATAATTGTGCTTTTGTGTTCATTATATGGGCCAGTCCTTGTACTCAAGCATGCACAGAGCAATATATGCACTCTATAAATATGATAAACAGCTGAGCTACAGACTGAAGAATGAAATCCAGCTAAATATGAAATGGAAATGTAATGTGAGGCATCAAACATCATAAATAATGGGTGTATCCCTTCTATAGGCTTATAAGGTACATAAAGTCTTTCTGTATAGCATTTTGGTTATAGAATGACTGACACAAGAACAAAAATATTAAATGTCACATAGAAATCATCCATAAAAGTAAAATAAACATGTTTTCTGATCAGTCACAGATTCCTTGACACTTAAAAGAAAACATAAAATTCCTGCTTTGATCCTCATTTTGGGTATGATTTTGGACTCTTTCTCAAAAATAAGGTAGCTGAATGTCCCAGCGATTGTTTTTGTATACTCTATTCTGTTCCTATGATCAACAAGTCAGTCTTTGTGTCAATACCATGCTGTTTTTATTATGGTAACCTTGCAGTGTACATTAAAGTAAGATATTGCGATTCTACTGTTTGATCTTATAGCCCAGGATTGCTTTTTATACTCTCAATTTCTTCTGGTTCCATGTAAATTTTTGGATCATTTTTCCTAATTCTGTGGAAAAGATGTAGAAATTTTCATTGAGATTGGATTAAATCTATCAGTTTTGAAAATATTGACATTTTAACAATATTTGTTATGCATACTCAGGAAATGGGCACATTTTTCCAATGTCCAATGTCTTCCTTAATCCTCTTTTTCAGAGTGTTGTCATTTTCATTGCAGAGGTCTTTCATTTGCTTGGTTAGGTTATGTAGTTTATTTTGGGCGAGGTTTAATACACTGATGAAAAGAATGTGTTTTCTCTTGTACTATTAAATACATTTTGCAAAGGTATAGTTTAGCTCATATTTCTTTTTGATTTTTGTTTAGCCAATCAGTCTGTTTGTGAAAGTGGAATACTGAAATAACTCAGTATGATTGCGGTGGAGAATATTTCATAATTTATGCCCAGTAGTATTTGTTTTATGAAGTTAGGTACTACAGTATTTGGTGTATACACATTTAAAAGTGTTATCTCTTTCTGTTGGATTGTTCTCTCAAGTAATATGTGACGATATGCCTTGCATTTTTTGTTCAGGTTTAGCTTGAGTTTACTTTGCCTGAGAGTAAAATTGCTACCCCTGTTTTCTTTTTGGCCTCCTAGCTCATGAAACATAGTTTTCCTTCCATAGAATTTTAGTCTATTAATACCTATTTGGATTTGATGAGTTTCTTACGTGCAATGCACTTTTGTTATTTAAGAGAAAAAAAGAGACAGGAAAGAAAAACATACAGCAAAAGAGACAAACCAAAACAATAAACCCAATACAATAACAGTATAGGTTTACATAACAAGATGATAGGAATTTGACAATGGTTGTAACATTGTGTATTGTTACCTTCAAAAGGGTTGCTTAGATTAACAGATACAGACATGCAAAATTGACCTAAACATATGAGTATTAAGTGTTCTTTTCCAATAACTAATATAATTAGTAGTATGGTCATTTTAGTTATCTTGTGTATATATACACAAATTTGTGTCTTTTTACTTTTCCCTTCCTTCTTTCCTCCTTTCCCATATTCTTATTTCTTTTCCTCTTTGAGCACTTTCTTACCCTTACACAGTATTTACTGTAGATTTTGGATCATATATACTTTTTCAGTTGCTTACACTAGGGAGACAGAGCATTTACACAAATGAGTTTGATTTATTTCACTTATGAGTATGGTCTCAAGTCATATCCATTTACTTATAAAAGTCTCAATGCAATTTTTCTTAATAGCTGAGTAGTACTTCATTATATAAAAACACCACATCTTTTTTATCCATTCCTTCACTGATGGGCACTTGGGTTGTTTCCAAGACTTGGTTATCACAAAGTGTATTGCTATAAATATGTGTGCACCTATATCACTGTGTTTTCAGTTCTTCTGGGAAAATGCTCAGAAGCAGGATAGCTGAATAAAATGCAATCTCTAATCCTAGCTTTTTGAGGAATCTCCACACTGATTTCCACAGTGGTTGTCCCAACCCACACTCTCATAAAGAGCGAGAATTTCTTTTTTACCACAGTCCCTCCACCATTTGTTATTAGTTGATTTCTTGATCTTTGCCATTCTTCCTTGTGTGAGATGGAAACTCAGTGTTTTGATTTGCATTTCCCAAATGACCATTGATGTTGAATATCTTTTTTCATTTATTTATTTGCCATTTGTATTTCTTCCTCTGAGAAATGTGTATTAATCTCAGATACCCATTTTTGGATTGGGTCCTTGAATTTTGAGGGCCTGATTTTTTAAAATTCTTTATATGTTCTAGAAATAAGTCTTTTGTCTGAGGGAGGGTTGGCTAAGATATTTTCCCAATTCATGGGTTTTCTTTTTACCCTATTGGGGATTTCTTTTGACATTCAAAAACTTTTAAATAAGACAAGCTCTTGGTCATTGATTCTGGGGTATAATTCCCGTGAACTCAGCCTACTCCTAGGTTGTTAAAATTTCTATCTAATTGGTCTTTCAGTAGATTTAGTGTTTCTGTTTTAATATTTATACCTTTGAACTATTTTGACTTTAGTTTAGCACATGGTGATAGACATGGATCTAGTTTTAGTTTTCAGCGTATGGAAAGTCAGTTTTTCCAGCACCACTTATTAAAGAGGCTATTTTTTTCCAGTGAATATGTTTGGCCTCTTTGTCAAAGATAAGGTGGCTGAGTATGTTTGTAGTTGTGGCTGAATCTTCTGTTTTTATTAAAGGAACATGCTGATTTTATCATAGTAGCTTGGTAATACGATTTCAAGTTGGCGATTGTGATGTCTCCTGCCTTACCTTTGTTGTCCAGAAGTGCCTTTGTTATGCTAGGTCTCTTGTGGCTCCAGATGAATTTTAGGGATGATTTTTCTAGCTCTGTGAGGTATGCAAATGGTATTTTGATTGGAATTGCATTAAATTCATGTAACAATTTTGGAAGAATGGCCATTTTCACAATGTTTGTTCTTCCTATCCATAAACAGGGAATGTCTTTCCATTTTCTAAAATCCTCTTCATTTTCCTTTTTTCAGAGTAATGTACTTGTCACTGTATAGATCTTTTACTTTCTTTGTTAGATTGTTTCCTCAGTATCTCATTTTTTTGGATGATACAGCGAAGGGTGTGGTTTCCCTTATTTCTCTCTCAGTGACTTCATTGTTTGTGTACAGGAATGCTATTGATTTTTGAGTGTTGACCTTGTATCCACCTACATTACTGAATTTGGTTATTACATCTAGAAGTCTTTCAATGTAGTTTTGGTAATCTTCTATGTAGAGTATCATATCATTTGCAGATAATGATAATTTAACTTCTTCCTTGCCTATCCTTATTCTTTTTATTTTTGTCTGTTGTCTAATTGTTCTAGCTAATGTTTCCAGAACTATATTGAATAGGAGATAATGAACATCTTGGTCTTGTTCCTGATTCTAGGTTGAAAGCTTTTAACCTAAAATCAGGAACAACCTCTAGGTTGGTTACGGGTTTATCAATTTTATTTATTCTTTCAAAGAACCTACTCTTCATTTCATTAATTCTTTATATTGTTTTCTTAGTTTCTTTTTCCTTTTCTTTTCTTCTCCTTCTTCTTCTTCTTCTTCTTCTTCTTCTTCTTCTTCTTCTTCTTCTTCTTCTTCTTCTTCTTCTTCTTCTTCTTCTTCTTCTCTTTCTTCTTTTTAAGACAGAATCTTGCTATGCCACTTGCACTGGCCTTGAGCTCACTTTGTAGCTTAGGCTGGTCTCAAACTTGCAACCATCCTCTTGACTCAGCCTCCTGAGTGTTGGGATTACAGGTGTGAGCCACCATGTACTGCTGTGTTTTATTAGTTTCAATTGCATTAATTCTTGCTCTGATCTTTATCATTTCCTGCATTCTTTGGGCTTTGGGCTTGACTTGCTCTTCTGTTTTAGAAGTTTGAGGTGCAGCATTAGATTGTTTATTTGTGTTCATTCCATTTTCCTGATGTGGGAGTTTAGTGCTATAAATTTCCCTCTGAGGACTGTTTTTATTCTGTCCCACAATTTCTAGTAATTTGTATTTGCATTTCCATTCAATTGTAGATACTGTTTAATTTCTTCTTTTGGGAGAGTATTATTTAATTTTCATGTGTTTATGTGGTTCTTGTGGGCTTTTTTGTCATTAATTTCCAATTTTATTGCACTATGGTCAGATAATATGCATGGAACTATTTCAGTTCCTTTGCATTTACTTAAGTATGTTCTGTGGATCAGTATATGATCTATTTTAGAGAATGACCCATGTGCAGCTGAGATGAATATGTATTATGATGTTGATGGGTGGAGCACTCAGTACACATCTACTAGGTCCATTTGTTCATAAGCTTGATTCAGTTCTGTTATTTCCTTGCTGATTTTTTGTTTGGTTGATCTGTTTCTCTGTGACAGTGGGGTATTAATGTCCCCCATTATAACTGTATTATTGCTTATTTCTCCATCAATTTTTAAGATAGTTTTGCAGGATACATCAATCTGGGTTGAAAGTTGTTTTCTCTCAGGATTTGAAATACTTCACTCCGAGCTCTTCTTGACTTGAAGGTTTATGTTGAGAAGTCTGCCATAATTCTGATAGGCTTTCCTTCATAGGTGTTCTATTTATTTTCTCTGACAGCTTTCAGTATTCTGTTCTTGTGCTGAATTTTTGATATCCTAATCATCATATGTGTGGGTGAAGATTTATTTTTGTTATTGTTAATTGGGGTTCTGTGTGTCTCACTTATGTGTATATCAGATTCTCTTCCCATGTTTGAAAAATTTTCTGCTATTATTTCAGCAAATAGTCTTTGCAGATCATTTGAAGTGACCCCTGCTTTTTCGTTGACACTTATTAATCTTATATTATTTCTCTTTGCAACATCTTGCAGCTGTTGAATTTTTGTTTCCTGGTTCCTCGTTATTTTTAAGAGATCTTTTCTTTTGAGATCATAGTCTTCCATGCTATCTTCAAGAGAGTCTATCTTTAGTTTAATTCAGGTGGTTTTGCCAACTTTCAATGAAATTTTTAGTTTCCTGAATATCCCTTTGAGTTTGTTTCATGCTTTCTAATTCTGCCTTATATTGTTCATTCAAGGTTTCTGTCATTTTCTTATGTTCCTTTATTTTTTATCACATTTCTTATGTTCCTATATTTTTTATCCTCAGATAAACACAGTATTTGTTTCATGTTTGTCATTTCGTTTTTTATCTGAGAGATTATTTCTGATCTGATTTCCTCTATAACTTCATGGAGCTGTTTCTTTACTTCAGTTGCTGTCATTTCAGAAAGTTCAGTTGTGTGATTTCCAGTGTCTTCCATTTCAATGTCTCTTGGGTTTTTTCTTGTTGGGATGGAGGACTGAGACTGCATCCTGTTCTTTCATTTTGTCATTTTCCTCTTGGTCCCATATTGCTGGCCAGCCAACCTCCCAATTGATTGCACTGGAAAACTGCACTGGGCAAAATTTGAATCCTCCAATATCCCCTGTTTTGGTTACTTTTCTCTCATTGTTGAGACAGTATACCTGATGCCCAAAATTAGGGAAGGGAAGGTTCATTTCTTACCATTCTTAAGGGTTTCATTCCATACTCAGCTGGCTGCAAGGCATGTTGGTGTGGCTGGAGGGCAGCCATTCATGGCCACTGCAAACAGCAATGGTGAACCAGCAACAGAGGGATGACATCCTTCTTCCTGCCCTTACACTGCATGTTGGCTCAATCTCTGGGTGGGTGCAACACTCACATCACCATTCCCAGCACTAGACAGCAAACCAATAATGAACACTTGATTCAGCCATGTCCATGATTACATGAGGCTTAAGGTGGGACCATAGAAACATAAACCATGACATCCCCATGACTAGCTGGGGCTCACTCCCAGACTATTGCACTGGAGCCTTGTTCTCTGTGGCCTGTGAGGCTGGCTGGCTGTTCCCCTGATGTACTACACTGAGTCACTCTGGGACACTGGGCTGGGCAGGACTTGGATCCTCTGTGCAGCTAGCAGGGGCACACCCCTGGAGTGTGGTGATGCTGGAGCCTTGCATCTGGCTGGGGGGAGATCAGAGCCTCTGGAGCACATAGCTAGCCAGAGTGCACCCCCAGTGTATGATGCCAGGGCCTTGATCCTGCCTGGGTGGAATTCAGAAACTCAGGACCTGCCATGCATTTCTAGCTGTGCTGCACTCTTAAACTATGGAGCTGGAATCTTGTGCTCTGCTGAGCAGAGCTCAAATTCTCCAAGACCCATTGGCTAGGCTGGTTGCTCCCTGGTGGGTAGCTCTGGAACTCTGAGGTGGCTGGGCTCAGTACCTCTGTGATCTGAGAGGTTGGCCAGGAGTTCCCCTGATGTACTGTGCTGGGACAATGGGCTGGGCAGAGCTCAGATCCTCCATGCAGCTAGTGAGGAGGCACCCCCTGAGTGTGGTGCTGGGGACTTATGCCTGGCTGGGTGAAGTTCTGAACCTCTGGGACCCAGGGGGCTAGGCAGAGTATACCCTTGTAGTGTGGTGGTGCTGGGGCCTTGCATCTGGTTGGGAGAAATTCAGTCTCTAGAGCACATGGCTAGCCAAATCATGCCCCTGGCATCTATAATAGACCTTTGAATTATGTTTTATGATCCAGTCTGTCATTCTGGTTCTTTTGATTGTATAGTTGTGGCCATTAACATTGAGAGTTAGTATGGCAAGTTACTGATTTATTGCTTGTGTTCATTTTCTGTTAATGACTCATTTATTTTTTCTTTCTTTTTTGGTTAATCTATTTGTGTTGTTTGATGTGTTCATTCCATTTGAATTTTTGGTTTTGTTGGCTTCATTTTCTCCTTCTAGGCTATTGTTGTGTATTTCTTGTAATGATTTTTGGAATTCATGAATTTTAAATTGTTCTTTTTCACAGCCTATCCTTATTCCTTCATCTAGTTTTAAGGAATATTTTCAGGGTTTATTAATCTGCCCTGTAAGGGATTTGATTTTGGGGCTTCAAATAGTTCACTACAGGCTTTCCTGGAAATTAAATTATCATTGAGAAGTCTAATGTAATCCAGATGGGTTTACCTTTATACCTGATTTTTTTTGTTTGCTTTCCTCTTATATATTTTAAGATTCTCTCATTTTGGTAGACATCTGGGATTTTTATTAAAATTTGTCATGGGGAACTTGTTTTTGCATTGTGGTTAGTTGGCACTCTGTAAGTCTCACTTAAATGTCTGTTGAAATCTTTCCTCATACTTAGAATGTTTTCTATTAGGATTTCTGTAAAGAGATGTTTTATTTATTTGTGTTCCCTTCTAGTTTCTCTCTAACTCCAGTTAGCCTTAGGTTGTCATTTTAGTGACAGCTTTGGAGCTAGTGGGTGAATTTTTCTTATTCTCTTTTTATTTTTAAAGCTTCTCTGAGTAACTCATTACATATAGCAGAATAAAGAATAGAATCTACACTTAATTAAATAAACATACTCAATCAGGGAATATTGTGATAGCCAGAAAGATCATGGCATGAAAGTTTTGAGCTCACTCATCAGTAAAAGTTATATATTAACATGTAAAATGGAAATCAAAACTTCAAAGTGATTTGTTACTAATTCTGAAACCAATCAAGAAATGTTTACCATACTCAGGAATTTTGAGGCCAGAATATCTCCTTATTTCCTCTGTCCATTCCTCACAGGGACCATGTATACCCCCCAAAACTTTGTATTCAATATCTTTCCTATTTTCACTCAAATGTTGTCATTTTTCCTCTCTGTTTCTTGTAATTCTTCCCACATATCATCTTTCATCTTAAAATTTCACTGTCTTATTGATCATACTTTTTTCCACGAACATTTAAAATTTTTGATACAATAAAACATATATAATGTATATTACTGTATAATATTACCTTAATCACTTTAACAGTATAGGTCATTAGTATTAAGTGTATTTATATTGGTGTGTAACAAACCTCTACTTTTTTTTTTTTTTTTTTTTTTGCGGCACTGGGGATTGAACTCACAACCTCGCACCTGCCAGGGCAGGTGCTTAAGCCACTGAGCCAAACTCCCAGCCCTAGATTTTTGAGGCAGGGTCGCACTATGTAACTCAGGCCAGCCTTGCGCTCACGTTGTAGCCCAAGCGGGGCTCGAACTCACAATGCTCCACCTACCTCAGCCTCCTGCGTGCTGGGATTAAAGTCATGTGCCACCATGCCTGGCCAAATCTCTACTTTTTTATTTTGTAAAACTGAAAATACATTCATTAAGCCCAACATTCCATTTCTGTCTCTCCTCAGTCCTAGGTAACTATTGGATATCTAATTGATACCTCCATGACTCTATTATATGATATATATATATGTATATATATGTATAAAGATACCTTTACTGAGACTAGTTTATTTCACTACCATAGTGAGAATTTCCTTTCTTTTAGGTCTGAATAATATTCCATTGTCTGTACACACCACCCTTTATTTATCTAGTACTTTGGTGATGGTCAATTTGCTCCACTTTTTCAATATTATAAATGAAGCTGCTGTAAACAGGATTGCCTAAAAAGTCTTCTTCAGATCTAGATTTCATTTCATAAGAATCACTATTTTTTAAAATAACAAGTATACTATTTTAGATTCCCATTAACAGTACATCTAACAAAATTAACAAAAAATATACCATAATAAATGTTTACATGTGCCCACACAAATATGCAGCTTTGCTTGCTTTTTCAGTTTAAATTTTACACTATTAAAATGTAAAAAGCCCTGCATTTCTGTAATACCAGCACTCAGTATAATTAGGCAAGATCACCTAGGATTTGAGGCAAGATCACCTGGAGTTTGAGGCAAGTCTAGTCTACATAATGCACTCAAAACCAACCTGAAGTACCTAGTGAGACCCCATTACAAAATAACATAAAAATAAAAAAGGAAAAAATACCAAATAAAAAATATACCATGCAAACAATTATCACAAATGAGCTAGGCTACATATATTGAAAATAGTAAACAAAATAATATAAATGAATAAATCTTGAAGAAATAAATAGGTGCATTTTACAAATGATTAAAAGGTCAATTAGGTAGACAGATATAACAAATAATATATATGCACCTGACAATGACCCGAAAACACGTGTAACAAAAATGACAGAAATAATGAAGAATTTATGCAGTTCTCTATTTGCAGTTGGAAACTTCATTAGCCTTCTGTTAATACTAGATAAAATAACTTGGAAAAATTTCAACAAAGAAACAGAAGGCCAATATAAAAGTGTCTTTCAACTAGACCTAGCTCTAGAACACACAATCACTAACAGTAAAATATATGTCTAGTCAGGTGCATACAAAACATTCTTGAAAATAAAACAAATGTCATACCAAAAATAAAAGTCTTATTATTTTAAAGGATTGAAATGAATTGCATACCTACAACAAAAGAGAATTGGAAAATTCACAATACGAAGAATTTTTTTTAAAAAAACCCACTCTGAAAGACAATCTCATGTATTAATCATTATGATAATGAAGCACATAAGGCAGGTTATTTATAAAGAAAATGTATATACCTAACATTTCAGGTGGGAAAAATCTAACCAACATAATATCAGCTATGATAAGAGTCTTGATCTTGTTTGCAGACTATAAATGCATATGTGATAAATTCTATCTCGAAATATAGTTTGGATGGAGACAGGCTCAGGCTTTTCTCACAATACCTGTGTAATACCTCACTATTTTCTCACAAAATACCTTAAACCTTTTTGAGGGCATGATCCCAATTAATATAAGTACTTTTCCACTAGGTACTAGAGCTTAAAAGTTCCAAGCCACTCCCAGTACAATCACCACCCGGGACCGAGTTCTCAATCAATAAACTTTAGCTGGGCAAACAATATCCACATTATATTACTTCAACTCTTAGACCTTCAAATTTCCAGTCTCATAACTCAAAATGTCATCCCCAGTAGCCCCAAAGTCTAATCTTCTTCAAGTATTACTGGTAATTCCAAGTCAAACAACCTCTGTCAGATTTAAAACGTCTCAGTTGTGAAACTCCTTTTAAGGAAGTTACATATTTCCAAAATTCAAGGACAAAATAGAGATAAGAAAAATAGTTCATGTGGTAGAAATATATAATTATTTCAAAAGTGAGATAAAAACCTTTCAGGGCAGAAATTAAACCCTGAATTTTCAAATCTGGCATCTTACATATATGACAGAGAGGAGCAAGTTTCCAAGATCTTAGGCAGCCTTGCCTTACATCTTGGCTGGTTAGCAGCCATGTGGCTTCTCTTTGGGGTGACAGGCTGATGTCACTGGCTTTCCAAGGTTGGCACGGCATGTTGATGTCCCTGGTATTCTCTCTGCAGCTCTGCTTCTATGGCTGCACTAAAGACTGACCCTCTCGGCAGGGGCTCTAATCCTGAGGCAACTGGCAGTCCCTCAGGCCCTGCTTTAAAATCTTTCTAAATATCTCCACTTCCCTTCTTTTTGCTTCTGAGTCACACTATAAATCTGACTAAAAACAGCCAATAATGCTTGTGTGAATGCTTTATGCTTTGTTGTTGTTTCTTTTGCTCTATTCCTTTTTGTTTTCCTCTCCTTTCTTCTTTCTCTTTTCTTTTCCTTTTTTCTTCTTTCTTTTCCTTTCTTCCTTTTCTCTCTTTCTCTTTGTCTCTTTCCCTTCTCTCACTCTCCCCTCTTCCCCTCCTTCTCTCTGTCCGTCTCTGTCTCCTTTCTTTCTTTTTCTTTTGAGGTATTAGAGATTCAATTCAGAGAGAGTAACAAATGCTGGAGAGGCTGTGGGGAAAAAGAAACCCTTCTCCACAGTTGGCGAGAGAGTAGACTGGATGCAACCAATGTGGAGCTCATTGTGGAGATACCTCAAAAACTAAAACTTGAAGTTTCATTTGACCAAATTATTCCCCTTCTTGCTATCTTCCCAAAAGAACTGAAAACATCATATTACAGCAATATATATACACGCATGTTTACAGTAGCACAGTTTGTCATGGCAAATTTTGAAAACAGTGGAGTATGAGTCATCACAAAGAAGGATAAATGTGAGACCTTTCTAGGTAAATGGATGCACCCTGAGACCATACTTTTAAGTGAAATAAATTGAACTCACATGTGTAAATGTTCCATTGTTTCTCTGGTATGAGCAACTGAAAGTGTAAATAAGGACCATAATGTACACTAGGTTTTATCAAATAGGAAGAAAGTGGTCAAATGGAAAGGGTAACTGAAAGGGGAGAGGTGGGGAAAAGGAAGGAAAGAAAAAGAAAAAAATGAAAAAATGGAAACAAAGATTTTGTAAATAAGGAGAGAAAGGGGTTGAAAGGAGGAGAGGGGAATGGGCTAAAAAAGAATTAAGATATGTCGTGTACAGATACAAATTCCCTATGATGAAGGTGATCATTGTGTATACCTAAAATGAACCAATAAACTTAATGAAAGAAAGAAAGAAAGAAGACTGCTAATGACAAAATAATAAAGTAAAATGAATAAAATAAGATGTATTATGTTTGGCTACTCATTCTCTAAATTATTTTTCAAATAATGAAGCAAAGCTGTGCTCTGGATTTAAATCAACAGACTTTTCATGTCTCTAAATCTATGAAAAATGTCTCCTCCAGAAGTTGCTGGGAAATGGGGTAAATTATAAAATAGCTGTGCTGGTCTAGAGCATGTGCATGTAATTGGGTTGAATTCACACTTGAGTCAAACTGCACTGGAAAATTATTGAACTTCTTAAACCTTATATCCTAGTATTTTGACTGCTAAAAGTAGATCGTATGATACTTTTAATCCTATGTGTAAATAACATTATTTCCTAGCTTCTTCCACACACTCATTTATATTTTTTAATTACAGAGGAGGCTTCTGTTGTTGCTAAGAGTGAAAAATATTTTTAATTGGAAATGGAAGAAAGGTGCATTCATTGAGATAACACTAAATGCTATAAGAAACAATTCCCAAAACATATTATGGTTAAATCATACAAATACTTACTCATTACACTGTGGATACCCAGAAAGGTGTTCCATATTAATGGGAAGCTCCTTTCCAAGAGATGATTCCTGGGCCCAGTTTCCTTTCATCTTTTGATTGTTTCAACTAGGGTCCTCATAAGTACGCTGGCAACTGTTTTCAGGTGAAGATGACAGGAGATAATGTACAGAAGGTGTGTACTTATTTTGATTACTGCAGTCAAAAAGTGATGCACAGTGCTTTCATTCATATATTTGTGAAAACTTCTAAGGGCTTACTTAAGAGTATCAGATTGGTTGATATGGTCCTTTGCTAGCTACTTCACAACAACAACTCTCCACTGTGATTTGTCGTCACAAATTACTGATAAGCAGTTATTTCTGATACAGGATAAAAAAAATTGAGGAAAACAATAGAGTGTGTTAGATGTGTCGGTTCCTATGTTTGGCAAACATATTTTGTTTAACAAAGAGTACTTTCTATGTAATTCATTTGATAATAATGTGAAAAGTACCCGACTTATATCTCACTATTGAAGTGGGCATGACTGTTACCTTTGGGGAAGTAGTACCTGGGATGAGGCACGAGAAGGGACTTCTATAGTATCTTTGAAATACTGCTTTTTATTTTTAATCATCATATTAAGTACATATGCTCACCAAAACTGTAGTAACTGTGTACTACAGATTGTCTTTAATACATAAAATGTTTTGCTAGCATATTTTGTTTGAAATTAAACACTAATTTTTCATAAGTTAAAATAATCTGTGAACATGTTAATGCTTGCTATAAGAATAATAAATAGTCTGGTGTAACATATTTTGAACCAAGGTCTCCCAGATCCAAGGTGTTCACCAGAAGCACTTGGGACAACATTTCTGGTTCAGTGGAAAAAATAAATTATGTAGGTGGGAGAAAATTTTCTAATCTAGGATATGGTTAAGAAGGTCATTAATTAGTCTTGAGAAACAGTGCATTGTAAAAGAACATGACATGCATGGATGAAAAAAGGAGGGGTCAGTTTATTCCTGGCAGTGGAAAAATCTTACATTATTTGTCTTTAGTCTCATTTTCCCAACATATTAAACAAATTTTGTCACATAAATTCCTACAATTGAGTGAAATAATGTGAATATGAAGTATAGTAGGACTGCCTCAGCCTATTTTCAAAAATTCCAATAGGAGAACTGGAATTTTTATTATTCTTGAACAATTTTGTGATGCATAGGAGCTGTGATTGAAAAATATGACAAATGTTTAAATTAATATATATATATATATTACAGTAAAAGACACGTTATCATTAATACTTCCTTTTGCATGGAACACATACATCCTACTGTCTTGTTGCTTTTTGAAGCAATACTGGGAGTCCTCTTTCTTGAGATCTTTAGTTGCACTGCTACAATATCTCAATGTACTGAATCAACTCAAAAAGTTTATTTTTCATGGTCACTTTGGTTTGGGCGACAGCCAGAAATCACATAGTATCAAATCTCTTGAATAACATGAATGAGGACACATTGTTGTGTTTTTATGAACTCTCCTTTTCATTGAATGACATTGGAGAGCAACACTACTGTATTTTTTATCACAATTTATAAAGACATTCATGGAAGATGACTTCCAGAGCTCCTTCAGGATGTGGTCAGAATGATAAATAGGTTCAAAGTTTGTGGGGTGGCATTTGAGTTGCATTAATGGCAATGTATCTTTTATTGTCAGAATATTTAAAATTTAAAACAATATATTTAGATCACACCCTACATTTTGATCACACTATATATATGTGGTCATTTATGCACCAGTGAAAAACACACATATTGTATGAGATCACAACCACATTTTAATAGTCTATCAAGTTTTAAGTTCACACTTACTGAGAAAGGTAATAAAAACTACTTAGACAAAATTTATATCTAGAAATACTGTTTTATGAAAAGGAAGGTTTCCTTTGATATCTTGATTTATAATGTCAAATGGTATACAAATATACATGTATTGTAAGATGAAGTCCTAAAGAATATTAGTTAAGGGATCAAGTCACATGTAAACTGTTGAGTTTTAAACAATAAACGTCCACGTACTGTTGAACTTTGAAGTAACATGCATTTATGTACAGTATGAAATATAAACAATGAAAAGACAGTGTTATTAGTTCTAGAGAGTAGTTCCTCTTTTGGCTGTTACAAAGTTGCCATGCACATTCACCTGCAACATTTTGTGTTTCTGTGTGGCTGCATGCTTTTTGTTTTTTCTCTTTTGAGGTATCTAAAATTGGAATTGCTGGATCTTACTATTTGAAGTTATTTTCATTTTTTTCCAAAAGTGTTTATTTTGTTTGCTGTTTTTAATATATTACATGTCATGTTAGTTGAAATAAGTCATTTAAAAGATTACACATGCTAAAATTTCATTTATAGTAATATTCCACCATATGTATATATTTATGAAATACCCAGAATTTTTTTTAAAGACAAGTAAAGATTTGGGGATAAGGAATAACTGTTATTGGTTTATATTTCAAGGGTAAAATTTAAGCTTAGGTTTTTTTTTAAGAACTATATAGTTGAAACAGAAAGAAGCTTGCAATAGTGCACCTCAAACTAAGTAGCATATCAATCACTTCATAGAATTAATTGTATATGTAGGCATGTGTACATGTGTGTGGGCATATGGTGAGGAAAAATTAATGTTTGACCAGGCACAATGACAGTCATTTGTAATCCTAATAATCTGGCAGGCTTAGGCAGGAGAACAACAAGTTGAGTGTAGCCAAGATAACTTAGTGAGGTCCTGACGGAAAATAAATAAATATATAAATAAATAAACTGCTGGAGACATCATTCAGTAAAATATCCCTGGGTTCAATTTTCAGAAATGCAAAAAAAGTGCCATTTTTTCACTGAGCATCAAGTATGTAATATGGTAGTATTTAGCCTGAATAACTGAAACTTTAAAACTTTGACCAACAACTTGCTGCATATGTTGAGTGAGACTGTGCAATAGTTTTTCTTTCTTTTTGTGTCTGGTTTATTTCACTAGACATAATACACTGCAGGTTCATCCATAGTTTTGCAAAAAGCAGAATTGCTGTGCTTTTTAAAGAATAAATGATATTCTCTTAAGAGATTAATATTTTATATTTTTCTACTTTTCTGTTGATGAACTTTTAGGTTGTTTTTATATATTGTGTATTATGAAAAATGCTGCAATGAATGTAAGGGTACAAATACACCTTTGAGATCCTGATTTCTTTCTTTCTTTTTTTCTTTCTTTCTTTTTTCCTTTTTTGATATGCACAGAACTCAGATTGATGAGTTATATAGTAACTCTGTTTTTAACTTTTTGTAAAGTTGATACTATTTTTTGTATGGCAACACAAATTGATATTCTTTCCAACAGTGTTCAAAAATTTATCCTCCATATCTTCAAACTTTTATACCATTGTGTGATAATAGCTGTTATAGTTTGTGTCTAGATATCCTATCCAAGACTCATGCAGTCATAGGGTTGGTATTTCTGTTTTTGTTTTTGTTTTTGTTTTGGTACCAGATATCGAGCTCACAACCTTGCGCTTGCCAAGCAGTCACTTAAGCCACTGAGCTAAATCCCCGACCCAGTCATAGGGTTTTTTAAGAGGTGGCTGAACCTAGAGTGTGTGAGGTTAAGGGTGTGTGACTTGTTAATCAGTCTACTGATTGGTTTGGCATAGCTCTGGATAGGAATAAAACTGTGTTACACCCACCCTGGGGTGAATAGCCTGCATATGATATAAGGGACAGAAAGAAGTTTATCACTCTCTTCCTTGTTGATATCTTGTGGGAAATGATGTAACCGACGCTCTATCCCAATAAAAACTCTTAATTTAAAGGCCAATTGAAAAAATTAGAGCTCTTTAATAGCACAGGCCTGGCGATGCAGCATTCCCATTTACATAGGAAAGACTGTGTGCTGGACTGAGGAAACAAGCCGCTTTTAAGCAGTAAAACCGCAAACACCTGGAGCGGGGGACAGTTTCGTACATTTGGGGTAGGGGATAGTTTCCTGGCTAGGTTTCGGGGAAACGGCACAATACAGAACAGAAACGAGGCGCTTGGGAAAGTACAACTCGTATTAATCAGGGCATCGTGTCTTTACAAGGGCAGGACAAGGGAGAGTACTCTCAGGCACACAGCGCTTGGGAAAGTACAACGTGTGTGTATCGAGGCATTACGCCCCTACAGGAGCAGGACAAGGGGGTACTCTCAGGCACAAGGGGGTTTACGCGTTACAACAGGCAACATGAACTGTTCTCCTTTGTGATGCCCTCTGCCAAGCCATCTTACCTTGGAGCCAGTTGATTATGAACTGAAACCTCTACAAACTGTAAGTCAAATAAACTCTTCCTTTAATTTTGGGTCTTGGGTATTTTGGCTCAGCAACAAGAAAAGTAACTGACACACTAGCTGTTATAACAAATGTGAGGTGATACCTCCTTATGATTTTGTCTTGCATTTCCCTGATTAATGATGCTGAACCTTTCTCCTAGCACTTCATTCCATTTGGATCCTCTCGAGAAATACTGGTCTTTTTTTCTCCCCATTATTAGTTCACTTTTATTATTAACAGGTTTTTTTATTACATTACTGGATATTTTCTTTTTCTTTCCTTTTAAAAAAACTTTTATTAGTACATGCTTGAAGTAAATGATACTGTAAGGAATTGATGCATGCACACAGCATGTCAATTGTGTTTTTCACCCTTCCCTCCATCACCCTTTTGTTTTTTTCCAGCAATAAATTCATATATTTACCTTATAATACTTTATAAATTTACTTAACATATACACAGACCAGAAACTAGACTAACAGGCCTAGGCCAAAGAACATATAAAACATATAACACAGTTGTATTTGGATATTTTCTATACATAAGATCATATGATCTGTGAATAAAAAGTTTTACTTTTTCCAATTCGGATGTCTTTTCTTTTTTCCCTAAATAACTTGGATAGAACTTGAGAAGCAATATGGAATTAAAGTGTAAATGAAGTGTAGATGTCCTATCTTATTCTTGACCTTAAAGAGAAACCTGTTGTCTTTCATCACAAGCTCAATATTAGTTTGATTTTCTTTTCAATATCTCCTTTCATGCACTGGTGCTTTAAAAGCATTATGTTTAATTTCGGTAGACCAAGTAGTTTCCTAACTGTTTCCTTCTATGGTTTTTTTTTTTTTTCCTTAGTACTGGGGATTGAACTCACAACCTCATGCCTGGCAGGCAGGAACTTAAGCCACCAAGTCAAACTCCCAGCCCCATTTTTTTTAAAGCAGTGTTGTAGTATGTAGTTCAGGCCAGCGTTGCTCAAGTTGTAGCCCAAGCTGGCCTCTGATTCAAAACGCTCCTCCTATCTCAGCATTCCGAGTTCTGGGATTAAAGGCGTGCACCACCATGCCTGGCCCTTCCATGGGTTTCAAATTCAATACTATTGTCATCATAGAACATAATTTCTATGATTGCAATTTTACTAAATATATTGATACCTATTTGAGATACAGTATTTAGTATACAATACAAAATGCACTTGAAAGGGATTTGTGTTATTTGTGCTTCAACGTCTTCAATCTCTATTCAATTTATGTATATTTGTGTTAGAATAATACTATTATAAATAATATTGCATGAAAGTCTTTGTTTATTTTATTTTAGTTCTTCCTTTCCTTTTTGTTATTTTTTTCACTAAGAGCCCCAATAGTATGAACAGTTAGAAGAAATTTCTAGCTTTATTTTATTACTTAGTACTCAAACTGTATTTTCTCTCTGTTTGAAGCATCAGCCTTAATACTTGGGTTTTTGTAAATTATTAAATTTAAGTACATAATTATTTCAATATAAAAGTTGTATTAGGAGGAATAGTTACTGGCATCCTGTACAAGGGTTGATTATTCAGGGACAAGAGAAAGACAAACTCTAGAGGATATAGTGATACAACAGGACTCAAAGAAAGAACTCTTAGTAAACAAGAAGTTATATAAGGAAAGGAAATTTAGAAAGAAAGAAAACTAAAAATATAAAGGGCCTAATTGTTTAATCAATAATACACAAAATTTTCTGGCTAGTGAAAAAAAATCAAGGATCCAGATACTTCAGTCTTTTTATTGTCATGTTTTACAAGTGTGCGTGTGTGTGCGTGTGTGTGTGCGTGTGTGTATGTGTGTCTTTTCTCTTTTAAAATGAGCCACATATCCTAGCACTCTGGATTACATAAATGTTCCAAATGAGATTACAGTGATTCTCTGTAATATTCATGATATGGGATAGCTAGAGTACAAAAAAATTTAACATTTGTTTTTGGTTTGGCATTTTGAAAGAAATATTTTAAATGAGATGAATGATGATCATCGGGGAATAATGACCTTTTCTGTCTTAATTCATCCATTTCATTTGTCTGCAATTTAATAGCTATTACTCTATTGAAGGATTTTCTGACATTGTTTTTCATATTTCTCATCAAAATGGCCATTAAAATTCTGTTTTCTTATAATTTTCAGGCTATATACCTCATAATCAATTTCATTACAGAATCTTTAATTTCATATCAGAATGAAATAATGGTACATAAGTAGAATATTTAACTATAGTGGGGTTTTTGATTTTCATCCTTGAGTGTGTCGAATCTGTGGAATATTCCCAGAGAGGCATCATTGTTTTCTCCAATGCATTTTTTTCGGTTTGTTACATTTTTATAGCAGCCTCATCCCTGCTATGTGACTGTACTAAGAAACATATGCGCTTCAGTGCTCTTTTCTTATACCAAATAGAGCAAAAAGTGACTGAAAAATTATTCTGAATAGAGAACAACACAAAGTGCTGTGTTAAATGAGTTTAGAGGTTTTCAGTGTCATTTCTATTATATTGAAATAGGTCTGGCACTGGGGAAACTCTTTGACTAGAAAAGACTGCTAGAACAGGGATTTCTGTGTATTTTCATCTGAGCAAAGGGATCTAACTGAATGTAGAGCAGACTCAGAACTGTTAAATGGAGATTAAGCTCTGACAATCAAGCTGCCTGCCAATAAATTTCAAATCCATCTATGCAAGTCATTCAATAACAGCAGACTATCAAAACAATTAAATCAGCCCTTCCTGTTTAATTTTTGTAAAATGAAACTGGACAGCTGAGCTTCTATTTGCTGTGGAAGGGTAAATGAAATGTGCCAGGATGCACTGTAGTCACAGTGAACACCTTTGTCTTCCCACACATTATTTTTTTTTTTAAGAAATGTAAGGAGTTAGATCAAACCTTAACAGTACAAACATTAAAGCAAGAGAAACTTCCTTTAACAAAATCATTATTATGAACAAAATCAATGCTTTTTTATTGTATAGCTACTTTCTTTTAAGCAATTTTGATGACTCCAAAGCAATATTATAAACTTATTTCTATGTAGGCTCATGAATAAAATATTTTGTCAGGCAAAATCTAAGTTTTCCTGTTTAACTTCTCCTCTCCCCTATCTCCACCTCAATTCTTATATTCCTAGATCTAGTACTTCTTGCTGTTATTAGTCTCCTGGGGAAACTAGAGTCTAAGTGGTAAAAATAGGGTAGATTATATTTAAATGTCTAATTCTTTTTTGTTTGTTGGTTTGTTTGAGGTAAGGCCTCAGTATGTAGTTCAAGCTGGCCTTGAACTCACTTATGTGGTTCAGGTTGGTCTCAAACTCATGGAATCCTCCTGCCTCAATCTCCCTAGTGCTGGGGTTACCACATCTGGCATACGTGTCTAATTCTTGATCTTGCATTCTTGCACTAATGACAAGCTAATTATTCAAGTTGGAAATTCATTCATCAGAGAAACATTTCGATTCAAAATCTCTGAAGTTTACTTTCAATATTTTTACATATATTATACATACATATGTGTAGACAGGTTGTTAAAAGCATTAAATTTCTCAGTCTACTTAATTCTCCATATTAGCTCTGCCACTAACTAGCTGACCTTGTGAATTTGTGCACAAAACTTACGTCTTCGTCATTTTGTCTAAGTTCAAATTAGTGATAACATTAATATTACAAATAAAAAACCGCTTATAAATTCAATGTCTGCTACAAAGTAAGTTCTAAATGTATATATTTCAAATTTAATCTCTCTATATATTCCTACTATTTTACATAAGTGGAATCATGATTGATGTTATATAACCTATTTTATGATGTACTGTTTTTATGTAACACCTCATTTTTTTGTTTGTTTGCTTTTGGGCTTTTTTGAGCCAAAGTTTCATTATATGGTTCAGGCTGACCTTGAACTCATTTTGTAGCCCAGACTGGCCTCAAACTCACAGGGGTCTTCCTGCCTCAGCCTCCTGAGTGCAGGGATTGTAGGTATGCACCACCATGCCTGGTTGTAACATCTCATATTTATTTACTGGGTTATTTTTATTGTAGATCTTTTGAATAATCAGAAAATAGAGTGCATAACAATACACTTAAACCTTCACAACTTTTAAGTGTCTCTTAGGTATTTAATTCTCTGAATGTCTCCTAAATCACTTCACAAGTCTTTTTTTTTTTTTTTTTTTTTTTTTTTTTCGGCACCGGGGATTGAACTCACAACCTCGCGCCTGCCAGGGCAGGCACTTAAGGCACTGAGCCAAACTCCCGGCCCCACAAGTCTTTTCAGATGGCTACCTTTGCTATTTCCATTTCTTACTACAATAAAAATACAATAAATAATACAATAAAACTACTTTTACAAATGAACTTTAACCTAAATCTTTATGTATTTGTTTTTTATTTTCCATATATGAGATCCAGCAATCGGTTAGCAACAGTGCTTATATTTTTCATACATGCAATATCAAAATTTAAATAACAAAACAATTAAGAATTTTATGAGATTTTTCAAGTTGTCTTTTAAAACAGTTGCATTAATTCACATTTAATGGAGCTTAACTCTTTTACCATTTTGAAAATTTGTTTTTTTTCTTTACAACAATATCTTTACCCAAAGTTAGCTATTTATTGTACAAATTCTGCAATATATTTCTGAATCTGATACTACAGTTAGTAAGTAAATTCTGCTAAAATGATAATTTTCGGAACTTTTGTATTTTGTAATTTTTTATGATTATGAGTACATCATTTTAAGTCAACTTTTTTACATAAAGATAATAAGCCTAGACATTTACTGTATGTTAAGAATAATAAGTTTAGTGTATGTTAACAATAATAAATTGTTTATCAGATTTTTGACAGAGTAAAGGAAATGCTATGAGGGGTTAAAAGCTAGAAAACAATAGTTTAAAAACATGTGAGTCCCTGAAGAAGGATAAAATGAAAATACTACCTGTGAGTATGACAAGGAAGAGATAGACAAGTGATATGTTTTGTGGCAAAGTCACCTGGACTTGATCATCAGTTTAATGTGGAGGCTGAATATGACAGAGTAGTTAACCTTTCCCTAGACGGGGAATCGGATTCTGCTGCATGTCTCTTCTCTCTGTATTTACAATATCACTTTGAAAAATCTACCTGCATTTGTATTTTCCATTAAATAGTAAAATAACAATAGGAGTGGAAATCTAGAATTTGGACAGAGCATATCAAATATAGTTCATAATTAAGTGACTATTTGTATTGTGCATATTGAAATTATGTTTGGATATGAGTTAAGAGTAATTCAAATTAATGGTAGCTTCGATGACATGTAAGTTTACTTACAGCTATGCATAAGACTAGAAGTTGTCAATCTCTACTGTGTGCTACACTGTCCTAGGGACTCAAGTTCATTCTTGCTGTTCACTATTTTCTTAGGTAAGCCTTCGTCCTACCTTCCTCGCTATATGCCAAAAAGCAGGAATTAAAAAAAAAAAGTTTCAAAACACAAATTTCAGTTAACCTTTAAACTTAATAAACCACTATATTATATTTTTTTCATGTCAGACAGGTAATGTGTCAACATCAAAACAAGGTCTGAGGAAGGCACATCTCACACATGTGGCATGAATACCTATTCATCATGCTCATATTCCAAAGGATTTGACATGTTATATTTAGTTTGTTGCATAAATACTTTTACACTATATAAAACCTTGCATGTAAGTTACAACAGTCATATGGCCATAGATCCATGGCCTATACTCAGTTGAACTTCCTATTAGCATGGAAAATATGAAGGATACTTACGATAATACAGTTTTTCTAAATTCACTCCCTTTGACTATTCAAGCACTAATATGCATCCTTTTCAACCATTAGAGTATGCTCAGAACTTTAGAAGACAACAAATCCTAATATAGTCTCATCTAATTTGTGCCTTTATATCAAATCCATAAATTTGTAAAGAATCTTAACTTCAGCCTTTATTTTGAGTAATTTAATCCTAGTTCTCATCATTCATTAAGCAAACCTCATCACATCCATGATCCAACACCAAATACAACAGAGTTAAAAAGAGAGCAGACACTGTCAGTGTTTAAATATATTTCCCAAAGTGTGATCAACTTTCATTTTGTATTTTTCCTAACTTTGCCTGTACAGCCTGATACAGTTTATCATGTGGTATACCAGATAGGACTCCTCAGCATCTCACTTTGTGACTGATATTGCTCAACCGAAAAGATTTCCTGCTGTTACTTTTTTTTAACAGGAACATGTATTATTGAGCTTTTGGGAAGTATGAACAAATCTTATTTAGTTGTACTTCTATCTCACTGAACAATTTCTAATATGAAGAACATTTGACAGTTTGCTCAATTTTCAACTGACCATCATTCATTATGTTTTTATCATGAGTTTAACTCTGTCAGAGATTTTCACAAGGAAGTTTTAAAAATTAAAAGATAGAAAACTGTTTGTGTTGGTTACTTTTTTCTTGTTGCTGCAACAAAACAACCAATATCCAAAGTAAAAGGAGGAAAGGTTTATTTTAACTCAAAGTGTGTGGAGGTTTCAGTCCATAATGAGCTGGCTCCAAGGCAGAGTGGCATGTGGTGGAGGGCAACAGTTCATGGTGGCTGAAGACAGCAAGTGTAACAAGCACAAAAGAGGGAGAAGTGGAAAGAAGACTCTTTTTGTCTGTTATATTCTATGTAGGCTACCCACCCTAGGGTGGGTGTATCACTCACACCCATAATCCCAGCATTGGACCATGAATCGACCACAAACTCTAGAAGCCTGCCCGCATGACTGCCTGATGTTTTCAGGAGGCATTCAGACATAAACTACAACACTGTTGTTTAGAACCTACAAACATTTGGGCAGTAAAATACAATTAAATTAAACTAAGTAACTTTTTACTCTTTAGGTCAAGTATAAATCATTAACACCAGACATAAACACACACACGCACACACACACATACACTCACAATGGGGGTCTTATGCTATGAGTCATCCCATCTGACAAATATTTATGAATTAAGACAACCATTTCCTTCTGAAGTCATTATTTGGAATAATTCAACCAAACTTTAATTAAAACAACAAAATTACATTTTCAATTTAAAAGTTTCTATAACTGTTAGGTGTTAAGAAATGTACTACTGTACGTATTTGGTTTTAATGATACACTGTCTCTTGTCAGCTTGTAAAGTTCCACACACAAAATGCAGTTATACAAAATGAAAAGAGAACATAAGTAGACCTCATGAATCTTTAAACGATTTATTTTATTTATTTTTCTGCGTTAAAATTATCCTTATGCCTTTCCCGATTGTAAGGGGAACACTTGTTTTCTGGAAAGAAGTTTGTAAAATGTTTCCCCTACATTTTTCTGTTACTTTGGCCTTATACTATTTATTATTCCAATATAATATCCTAAATTATCATTAAGCATCACTTTCTGATAAGCTGGACACATTCACTTTGTCTGTAAATAAGCAATGTTAGTGTAATGAAAGTGCATGTCCTAGTATTTTAATCAGCTGT
Source organism: Dasyprocta punctata (assembly GCA_004363535.1). NCBI lineage: Eukaryota > Metazoa > Chordata > Mammalia > Rodentia > Dasyproctidae > Dasyprocta > Dasyprocta punctata. The sequence goes on along the minus strand of RJWM01003857.1, from coordinate 52,113 downwards.
TGTCTGTAAAATAATCTATTACATTATATAGTTTAAGAGACTTATTTTCTTGTGTTTCCTACAATATATCCTCTGATAAAAACACCAGGCCTGATGTTTGAAGATTGTATTATAATTGAATATTAATTATAAATTTTTTATAGAAGTATCATTCAAGTAGGCAATCAAGAACATTGAATTGGTTGGAGATATAGTTCATTGTAAATCAATTTATTTCTAATAAGTGAATATTAACATTCATATGCAGAGTTTTATTTAGATATTTAGACAGGAAGGTTCTTATGACTTCAATGTTAAGTGGTTTAAGGACATTTTTTCACAAGTTACATTCTGATTCATGAAATAATGACTGATCGGTGAGTAAGAGAGATTTACCATGGAAGCAGTGTTATAGGATAACAGTTTGAAATTATTATTATTGTTATTATTATTATATTTTGGTACTGGGGATCTAACTTAAGATCTTGTATTTGCCAGGCAAGCACTTGTGCCACTGAGCTAAATCCCCAGCCCTTGAAATCATTTTTTTGTATATTAGAGTTACACTGAATAGGCACTGACATGAAAAAAACCTGGAACAATTGTAGGAGTCCATCTTGGTTACTTTTCTGATTGCTGAGACAAAATCCTGACATCCAAAGGTAAAGGAAGAGGGTTTATTTAAGCTCACAGTTTGTAGAGATTTCAGTTCATAGTTGGCTAGCTCTAAGGGTGGCATGGCAAAGGGGTATCATACAGGAGAAACAGTTCACGGCATAGTACAGCAGGCAGAAGACAAGCAAACCTTCTTTCCTGCTCTCCTTTTATATTCTATCCATTCTATAAGCCAATTGATTGGTGCCATCCACACCCAGGTGGGGCCAATATTATTCACACCCTTCAATCCAGTATCACACACTTAATCCACATCCATGTACCCTAATCCAGCCACTTTGGAAACTCCCTCCCTGTGACTTTATGAGGTTCTGAGCGCTGGGGAACATCTAGATACAAACCATAATACTGAATCCTGAGGGATAAAGTGAATATCCCTGCACTAAACCCCAGTTCACTTACCATCATTTAATATTGCCACAACTATTCATTGTTGACTTCACACAAATGAATAATTTCGTATGATTTATGAGTGTGTGTGTGCATGTGCATATGTATAGTTGTGGGTGATTACAGTGTGTCCACAAAGACATCCATGCAGTTCATAAAATATGTTATTCAACTACTATTTTCTGGGGCTGGGAGTTTGGCTCAGTGGCTTAAGCGCCTGCCCTGGCAGGTGTGAGGCTGTGAGTTCAATCCCCGGTGCCGCAAAAAAAAAAAAAAAAAAAAAAAAAAAAAAAAAAAAAAAAAAAAAAAAAAAAAAAAAAAAAAAAACTACTATTTTCTATTATAAGAAGATGTAAATTTTTCAGATCTTGACTGTCAACAATGTCTCTAGCTGGTCTTGGTCATACTTCTAATGTGGCACCAAAGTAGTTGTTTCAGTTCTATATTTATTTTCACTCAGAGCATTTCCTTTTCTGTATTGATTTATTTAGAAGAATTTCATAAAAAAGAAGTTCAGAAATTCAAAATGTTAACATGCAAGACTGTAGTGATTGTTCTTTTTGCTGTTCTTTTTTTTTGGCATGAAAAAAAATTTTTTTTATTTAAGCAGAAAAAAAAGACATATATAACAAAGACAAAAAACAAAACAGACAAACGAAAGACTAGAGTAAATGCACAACAGTACCATTACAGGTTTGCAAAACAGGATGATAGAAACTTGACAATGGTTGCAATATTGCGTATCATTATCTATAAAATTGTTTACATTAACAGATATAGACATGTAAAATTGATCTAATCATATCAGTATTAATTGTTCCTATATGTTTGCATTATTTTTTCATTGCTTTATATTCTGCAAATCTGTTTTTGATAATTCAGAAAATTTGCATGATTTTTTGCTTGAGAAATGTTATACTTGGTACAGTCTACTAATCTATATGGGGATCTGTTTTCTCAACACTACTATAAGGAAAATTTTACTCTCATGAAGTTTCTTGTGCTTTCTTTGCAGTCACTTTTCAAAGTTAATTTTCTACTTGATCATAACTAGCTGATAACACTCCTAAAACTAGATGACTTTTGATAATCCTTAAGGTTAGCCAAATAAACAAGGACCATGGAACTTGCTGTGGACTCACTCCTCCGGTTTTATTCCTGTCCTGTCTGTATTGAGTAACAGTGACCATGAATAAGTAAAATTTGTCTTTGGCAATAATTACACTCCATCTCCTAACACATCTTTCTCTTGTTAAAAGTTTGGGCCTAGGTTATTCTCTTTGTTTCTCTCTTGATTAGAGGCACATTTTACTGAAGTTAGTTCCAATGGAAATAATATTTTCTTAATTACTTATATTTGAAAAATCTTTTGTATAAATGTGTAGAATCAATAGACAATATTTCATTCTTCACTCTCTTTTTAAACTTTTTCTTCATCTACCCTATGCAATCAGTTCTAATTCATATATAAAATAATACTCTAACACTGAAATGGTTTTGTTAACATTTGCCAAACTATCAGTAATCTCAAAGGTAAAATAATGTATAGTTGTATGAATTAAATAAAAACTATAAGCAAAATACATCTATAGAGGTGAGCATAAAGTTAGACTCAAAATAGCAATGATTATTACAAGTAGTTTTTAAGACTCACTAATGAAATAGAAATATTTTCAAATATAGATTTCACATGGTTTACAAAATATTTTAGGCCATCCCAGGAAGCAAGCCCTACCTCAGAACCAGCACCATGCACAGGCCTCTGCCAGACTGGGGACAGTCAGACCCAAGCCTTTCCCCATGAGTCAGTAACATTTGCAGACTGCAGGGGGGGCCACAAACAAGGCCACACCAGGAAGCAAGCCCTGCCTCGGAAGCAGCAACATGTGTAGACCTCCACTGGACTGGGGACAGCCAGATTCCAGCCCCTTCCAGTGTGCGGGCTGGTAAACAAGAAGCATCAGTACCCTCTTCCCCCGATAAACAACCAGTTGATCTGGAGAAACACAGGCTGTGATGATAGCTATTGAGGTGAAATGCAGTTGGATGCCTGTGGTGCTTTGGTGTTTCACTGACGCTGGAAATCTAGGGCCAGTGGTCTGATCATCGGTTCAGAGGATTGCAGTACACAGTGTGGCATCTGGGGGCATCTCCTGAGGATTGCAGCCATTGTTGATTTCTTACTGTCTCCTTTTGAAGTCCTATGTTGTTTTCATTGTTTTGTTGGGTTGGGTTTTATTCTCTTTTGTTCTGTTTGATTATGTCAAATCTGATGGCGGGAGCACCTATTTCAAAGACAGCAAGATATATTATGGTAGCCATTTTGGATTTACTATTGGCTTGTTTTGAAGTCCTGTACTGCATTCATTGTTTTGTTTTTATTGGTTCTATTCTATTCTGTTCTGTTTGATTTTTACTATATCTGAAGGTATCTGCAGCTATTTTGAAGACAACAAAAGGCATTATGGTAACTATTGGTGATTTTGTAATGTTTTGAAGTCTGGTATCACACTGCTTTGTTTTCATTGGTTTTATTCTGTTCTATTTTCCTTGGTTTTATCCTCTTTAAAATAAGATATTAAAAGTATATTTTTACACTTTCTGTTGGCTATGAGCAATACACAGCTATTTTGATTAATACTAATATATCAGCACTTCATATTCAGATAAATCACTCTTAGATTTAAGGACAGAAGTCTGAGAAGTTAGTAATGCAGCTTTCTGGAATCTGTACTCACATTCTGATGCTATGTCCTCCCACTAATCAAGACTTTTACTAAAGTAAAAGCTAATTTATAATCCTGACATTTCCAGTTCCCTTTAAGTACCCCTGCAACTAGTTAGTAACAAACAAGGTTTTAAGTGTATTCTTGCTCTTAATTTTTACAGTTTAAATGGTTTTATACTTTGACATATTTAAATACATCACAACCATTCACCAGAAAGATATAAATTACTACCACAGGAATCTTTTAACTTCCTAAGGAAACTATTTTCTTCTACAGATGTGTAAACTCATTTTATCCACAACAGTATTTTCTCCTTTCCTTTCCCTCTTCCTCTGTTCATGTCTCAAAGGCAACATGTGTAATATATTCATCAGCATTAAAACTTTATATAACCATCTAATATATTAAGAATGCACACATGGAAATATTTTCCATAAGAATGTTAGGTTGACTTTAATGGTTTTAATTCTCCCTTCTATTCATTCCTTAGGTTTTATTTGATACCAAGCTAAATTCCTATTTTCTTTATAACTGCTTTTGTCTTTCCCCTTCCATCACTTGCAATTATCAAACACATTGATCAATTACCTAGTCACATTGTACCACCATATAAGACAAAGCAGCCAAAGTTCCTCACACTTTATTCACTTTTCCTCTTTAATTAGATCATATTTCTATTACTTGAACTTTTTCAAATTTCTTCTATAGTAACTGTTATTTTTTTCAAGAGCCTAAAATAGTTCCATCTTGCTTATTCTACTTACTGTGTACTTCAAAATTATCTCTATGGTTTCCAAGGCCCTGGATCATTTTACTTTCATATTATGTATCTTCTTGTATTACAAGACTCATAATTATTCTCATCAACCACATGGACCTAATGCAGACTTTGATTAAATACCACTAATTCTGCTTCCTAGCAGTGAGGAGATCGAGGAAATACATGTGTGGTGAGAAAAACATATATGCTGGGTAGATGTTATATTTTCTATGGCTCAAGTAGGGCCAGAACTTTTGTTTTCCCTAATTATTAAAGTGAAAAAAAGCTAGTTAATACATAGATCATAAAATTATAGAGAAAGCTGTAATCTCAGTAGTGAATAATAATTAGCCCCAGTAATAATGTTACTCTGGTTTTGCCTAGTGTAACTAAAAGAAAAGCCTAGAAAAGATAAAACTCTAGTCAAGTAACATAATTAGATCAAGAAAAACAGAAAAAAAGAACATTCCTAGAATTTTTAGAACAATACAACAATACCAGCATCAGATAAAGTGCAGAGTGTTTGGCAGGCAAAAATAAAAACAGCAGGACCAAAAACATCTCTATCAAGAAGTCACTCTCAGAAGCAGATACTACAACCTAAAAAAAGAAGAAAAATAAGTATATCAAGAAACCAATGAATCCCATCAAGAAATAATATATATAATATGATGAATAGCATACAGTCATTATGGTTTACTATAATTACAATATACTACACAGCTAGCTAGAGCTCTATCTAGATAGCAAAAACAAGAAAGAAGACAGAGAAAAATCAGAGCATAAAAAAGATATTTTCTAAATTTTTACTTTAAAATGTATAGATTTTTTAAAAATTTAACATTTAAAAACCACCATAAAACTACTAAAGGAAAACGTAGGGTAAGTTCATTGTTACATTGGAATGGACAAGGGAATTCTGAACTTCTGGCACCACTGAGTGAAACTTCAGCTCACACAGGGCATTAACCCTCCCACGGTATGGACACCTCTGTCCTGTAAGTTCAAATGGAACATGAGGGGACTCAGGATGATTTTGGAACAACAGCACACTACAGGAGGGTGGAAAGGTTTTGGTGCCCCAAGCAGGAAACCCATCCTACTAGGACAGGAGGAGAGACTGATCACCTCCTTGCAGGGGGTGTATGTAGCAATCTGACTTTTATTGGATCAGATAAAAGATACAACCTCCAGTAGAATGTAGGCCAAGGCAGTGAGAAATTGTTCCCTAGCAACTCACGGACAGACCTACATCTAAAGCAGCTCCCGGGTCGATTCTCAAACAGATCTCCAGATAGGCCTTCAACATAATGCCAACTTGAATGTGAGAGTGGTCTAAGGCAAGAAAAGCTCACAGTGTCAGAATTCCAAGGGTGACCAACAGTGGGAGGGGCTAGGAAATCCAGCAGCAGGATGAAAATAACTGGGAAAGAAAAGGTATACAAATGTGTATATGTGAGTAAAATAAAGTGTATGAATCCAGGTTGAATGCGTTAAACTGGGAAATGGGGGAAGAAAGCAGTCAAATATGTCTGAAAATGTAAGCAATTAAAAAAATGATTTTTGTCATAATGAGCAAAGACATGGAAAATCTGCTTAGTGTCAGTGAACCAGGATATACAGGTGGGTTGCTACAGGGAGGCTGATAGAAAATAAAAGGGAGTACCCTGTGAAACTGGGTGGTGATGGCAATCATCATGAATGGGGACCAAGACTAAAATGCACCTGAGCAACAAGACTGGTTGGAAGCACAAGACCAAAGAATTAGGTCCACTTGTGCCTGCCAAGATTAGAGGCTTAAAACAGGTTGTCTTTTCATTTCAAAGTGGTCATGGAGGAAAATAATTCCTGGGTCTCCTACCCTCTTCGGGAGACCCAAGGCCAGCTTTTGCTCAGCATCACCAGTTAAGTGCTACCTGCAGGTGTCTGAAAACCAGAGCAGCTCCAGCCTAGGGATGAATGGCCAAAGTCCTATCAGGCCAAGGAGGGTTTATAGGAAGAATCAAATTATAAATTTTAGCTAGTTGGTAAATGTACTTTTGGTTTCTAATTTGAGTTAACTTAAAACATTTCTTGTGCATTGTAAATTCTTGAATTTACAAGGTTAACTTGCTCTTGTCTCTGCTCTCTTTTGGTTTAAGATAAGAACACTGATTCAAGGGTACTCAGAGTTCTGTTAGCAGTTGGTCAGATTTACAAAATAGTAATCTGGGGGGAAAATGCAAGCAGGGATGGTCAAGTTTCTTGTAAAAGGTATATAGTAAATGATAAAAGACATTAAGAATGCTATGAATATAAGAGATATACTTTTTATATGACAGGATTGTGTGCAATAAAAATTTTGTTCTGCTGAAGAGATAAAAAGAGAGTTTGTGACAAGTCTAGAAAATTTAAGTACATTGAAGAAAGCGTGTGGAAGTGGTTTATGAAAACAACAGAACAAACAGAAAATAGCTATGGTTACTTGTTAGCTTAGTGGAGCTCAGGTTGTTCTTTCTAGAAACTCCCATGAGGAAAATGACCAAATCAACGTAAAACAAAAATGCTTAAGTACTTTATGTCACAAAAGAATAGATACAGGAGGGAAAATATCAAAACCTACCCCAATAAATGTATGTTAGTAACTTTAAAAGATGTTATACAGAAAACTATGAAATAAAGCTGAATCCCCCTGCAGAGATTATGAACTCTATGAAATAGATTAGTCCTCCTTTGATTGTAAATGACCAGCGAGGGGAGGGGAACAATTGACAAAAAATAATTGACATAGGACAATGACTAGGAGCAGAAAACTACCAGGACATCAAGATAAGTTTCCCTACACTGACTCATGGCTAAATATTGTTCAGATTACACTCACATGACTTCAGCCCTATCTAGAGGCTTATTGACAAAGCTGGAGCATTTTGCTAACATGAATGCAACCCAGCTTTCAGAGATGACTACTAAAGTTTATGTAAATTGTAGCCAGGAGGCCAAAAAAAAAGCTAATAGGATATTTAAAAAAATAACAATAACAAAACAAAACAAACAAACAAAAAACAAACAAAAAAAAAAACCCCAGATCTGTGGACAACATTGATTACGAAAGCAAAAACAGAATTCATTGAGGGGCAAAGACAAGCACACTGATGAAACAGTAGTCAAACCACATTGGAATCTGCCAGTCAACCAAAACTAGATTGAGATCAACATATGTGATGTAAAAATATGGACACTGGGAAAATAAATGCCCCAAATGATAACAGACATAATAAAAACACCCCAATTATTAGCCTCATTAAACTGACAGAAACTAAAGTTCACCAAGACTAGGCCAGACCGGGTTGCATCCCCTGACACACCCAGAAGCCCCTGGTCACAATGAGAGTCGGGGAGCAATTGTTGAAAGTTCTGATAGATTCTAGAATTAAACACTTAGTAATGACAGAGCCTACTGGGTCATTATCCAAAAATCATGTGACTAAAAATAGAGCCACTGGAGTCCCATGTTTCTGGTCTAAGGGGGATAACATAGGGAAAATAAAGAGGTCTAACAGAAATTCCTGTGTCTTCCAAATTGTCCAGTTCCCCTGGTAAAAATGCATCTACTCCAAAACTACAGGCCCAAATTTCCTTTGGGCCACAGGGATAAAGAGAAAACACAGCACAAGGCTATCATCAAAGAGTGTGCTACCCAGCTAGACAAGACATCAAAGCATGAGCTCAAGTTGCGAAAGGGGATAATGAAGAACACACTGAGGCAATAGTAACAAAGGAAAAAAAATTCTTAGACTGAAAGTGAACTTTATAAAAGCTACTGTCAACAAGACAGTGGTAAAACTGGAGCTAGTACTCATCTGTAGCAATGCCTAGAACACATTGCACAATAACAAGCAGACAAAGCTGGGGGTTATTTGGCAGCATCCTTTGGCAACTGAGAAAATACAATGACACCATGAGGCTGAAAGACATACAAAAGAACCTAATAACTAAACAGGAAGACACAAGACATCACAAGACTGCACTGGAGAAAGTCAAGGTCAAGGTAAAAGAGGCCATATGCCTGCAGGAACAAAATAAAAGTCAGCTCAACAGCTACAACTGGCCCAAGAGGCTACTCAGAAATGACTACAGATAAAGAGAAAAACACGTGAGCATTCCAATAGAACTACATGATGAGACACAGGCAATTTTGTGAGTGACCAAAGAGTCCAAGGAAGCTCAAAACCATGCCAAATTTAAGGCAACACAGTCTCACTGGCAGATGAAAGAGATGGAGTAAATAAAACAGTTGACAGGGCCAGGGATACAGCTCAGTGGCCCAGTGCCTGCCTGCAAATGTGAGGTCCCAAGTTTGATTCCCAATACCAAAAAACAAACAAACAAATTGACAGAGGCACATGCTCAAACCAAAGTACAACTGGAACTAAAAACACAAAAACGATAATGACACATATGAGAGGAGATACTGCAATAGTAAAAGCCAACAGTAGACATGTCAAAGCACAGTGTCTAGAAAGAACTGAAACATTTGTGGCAGAGTTCAGAAGTAAAGATCCAAATCAAGACCCAAAAGGTGGAGACTACCAAAAGCAACAGGCTGCACATCAAAAATGAGATCCACATGGTACACCCATGGCTGGAGACAACCAAACAGAGTGCAGTCGGGCTAACCAACTCTAAACTACTATTTATACAAGGAGTGCCAGAGGAGCACCAACAAAGCATCAAATAGATACAAAACTGGCCCTAAGCATGAAGGCTGAAGCTGAGACAACTGATAAACACAGGACTTGATAGTCATTGGTGGAAATATAATTGGAGGCCAAGGAAACAAAATGGTTGCTGTGGCAGGCAGAGATAAAACAAACACACCAAGTACAGGGCACCCTAGAGACAACTCAGCGCAACACAGGGACAAAGCTATAAGACTAGCGTGCCTCTTTTGCAAAAAGAATACTCAGCTAAATTATACCCTACAGAAAAGACATGTAACAGTGGTCCAGCTGCAGGAGAAAACAGAGGCAGGAACAGCAGCTGACAAAAGCTGAATGTGGTCATGAAAAAACTAAATGGGGACTAGAAGACTGAAAACTAAGGGCCAATGAGATGCTGAGGCTATGGCTACAAGCAGAGGAGGTAACATAACATGAAGAGTTTGTCACAGGTCAAAAGTCAAAAATGCAAACAAAAACTGGAGCCTGTATTCAGATAAGCCACCAGGGGAGAGAAAAGAGCGCCTCCTCTGGAAAGCTGGTTAGGAGAAAACATTAAACAAATTAGAGGCCCTGACTCAGGCCTCAGCCTTAGGACTGTCAGATATAACCAAGTCTTACTTCCTATATGTTCATAAACAAAGCAAAACAAAAAAATGGCCATACAAATCTTAACTCAGGTCATGAGATCATCACATCATCTACTTACACACTTGTGAAAACAGTTAGACTCTAGGATTGCTTCCATACTTCAGGATACTTTTTGCCACAACCTTGCTGATGCAGGAGGCCAGTAAGTTGACTTTGGGGAACAGTAACAGATCGTTCTGAGTACCACACTCAGTTACACCTTAATGAACCAGAGAGGACACCATTGTTTGTCAAATCTGAGGATGACTTATATTGGGGTTCTTATGTAAAATTTCCCACAGAACTCTGGAGAAAATAAACACTGTTAACCCAGCTATGTTGTTCTCATGACTGTATGGTTATACTAAAAAGGACCCAACAAATTGGATATGTTATGATAACTCTGCACTCTGTGATAGAGACCCTGCCTCTGCCTACCATAACCTCAGCCCAGTAGGCAAAGCAAATAACCTTGACAAGGGCTCTTCTTCTGGTAAAGGACAAAAAAGTTTAGCGTCTATACTGATACCACTTATAAAAAAGAGGGCTCGTGATGGCTGTGTGAAAAAGAGACACACAAAAAAATTTTATAGCTCCTAGACGCTGTATGGGCCCCAAGAAACATGACCATTATACACTACAGAACACAATTGTACACTAACACAAGAGAACTAAAACAATATAAGCCAGAGAAAATAAAAACACCAACAGGAAAACAAAGCAGGCCACTATGACAGCCCTGCAAAGGGTGAGGGACTAGCTATGCCCCTCATCCTGGAGCCCTCCTCACAGAGACCCCAAGTTACTGTCCAAACAAAAAAAGCCTGATTTTCCTGAGAAGCTGAAAAATATAAAAAGCAGTCATAATAAAATGTTTTCTGATGAGAATCTACCTATTCCTGAAGTGGCAGATCCTAAGTTCAAAAAGAAATTCCATCAGGAGTCTCACATGGGAAAGACAGCATTAAAAAGTATTACTAGGCTGCCATTTCTATGTGCCATAACACACTGCAACACTCAGGTTGTTTGTGAACAATGCTTGACCTATACACAAGACAACCCAAGGCAAGGGCTCACCTGGAAATAGGAGCTACCCCGTGTGAAAACTTGATTATGAGTGTGACTAAATTGCCTCAGATTGGTGGCTATTGATATGTTAGTGCTTCTGTGTACCTTCTCAAGACGGGTTAAAGCTTTACCCACCCAAACAAAAGAGATACAAGAGGTGACCAAGATGCTTTTAAGAGACATCATCCCAAGGTTTGTATTACGCCTCGCCTTGGGATCAGACAAGGGACCCACACTTGTAACTGAGATAGTCCAGGAGTTCACACAGATGTTAAAGATTAAATGAAAGCTTCATGTGGCTTACTGGCCACAGCCCTCAGAAAGCAAAAATGAGACACGTGAACCAGACACTCAAACAATTGTTGAAAAAGTATTGTCAAGAAACTCATTTGAGATGGAACCAAGTCCTGCCCATGGTCCTTCTCCATGTCCAGTGCACACCCACTAAACAAATGAGTCATTCCCCTTATAAAATCTAATTTGGCAAGCAGCTCCTGATCATACCTCAAATTAAAGGAGATCTCTGTAAACTGAGGAAATTTTCTCTAAGGAGACAGATGCAAACTTTGGAAATACCTATACAGAATATTGATGGTTGGGTAAAGAAAAAATTCCTATAAGCCTGACAAACCCTATATACCCATTCAAACCTGGGGATTTTGTTTTAGTTAAAAAATAGTAACAAAATCCAACAACTCTGGGGCTTATATGGGATGGGCCTCATACTGTAATCTTGTCTATCCTTGCTACTGTTAAAGTTACAGAAACCGTACCTTAAATCCACCACCATCAACAGAAACCAACACCCAAGACAGGACCATCTAGCAAGATCCAGATGACCTGAACCAGCTGATCCTGTGATGGGATCTGGCTGCCCCCAGAGACAACGACCTGCTCTAGTCCTGGAAGCTGACTACTCTACACATGGTTGAAGCTTGAGGAAACCATAGTGCTGCTCTGGCCACACTTCCACTGTGGAAGCTTTGCACAAACAAAGTTTGAGAATCAATAGGGACCTACAATGACAGCGTAAGTCTCTTTTCCTTTTTGTTATAATTCTCCCTCTGCCCAATAGGGAGCCAACCTCCCTTTAACAAGGTAAATGTTAGAGATAGTGATGCTTTCTGTTAAGACTTGCTATCAAAGGCATCAAAGAGTAGAATGAAGCAGGATCAATCCCCCTTGAATTCTCCCACACTTTCCTTCCTTGTAGTTCTCACTTCCTGTTCTGGTACAGATAAAATGGCAACTATGTCCTGTGAACAGAGTTTATGTCACATTTTCACAGGTTTCATAAGGCTCTGTTTTCTTTCAAGGCTGTAATTAATTGCTTTGTCTTGCTTCTGTTTTTTTTTTTTTTTTTTTTTTTTTTTTACTGGAGATCAATCTCACGACCTTGCACTTACCAGGCGAGCGCTTGAGCCACTGAGATAAATCCCCAGCCCCCTTGTCTTGCTTCTGTGCCCTCATTTGATTTGCCCCTCTCCCCAGTTTCTAAAGTTCAACTCCCTCAGCTAAATGTATAAAACTACATCTTTTCCTTTGTTCTAATGTCCAGCACTTTGAATGTGAGCTCAACTGGGTCAATGTGTACCTAAAATCCTCCTTTTCCCCCATTGTTATCTCTGATCTTTTGGATTCTGCAACAAATAATTTGTGTTCTTAGAAAATAGCAGAATAACTGGATCAGGTGGAGCATGGAGTCAAGCAGCAGAGACTTCATTTTTCTGTCATTATTTTAGGATGACTTCAATTTAGTTTTTAAAATTCAAACTCTGGACAAATTGTGATATCAGTCTAAAAGCAGGGTGTAACTTTGAAATTTGTTCAAAGTTGAAATGACAATAGTATGAAAATTTGAATAAATATGCTTGAAAAGAACAATGAAGATGAGGACATCAAGAGAATTGCAGGGTTTGTCAAAGGTCTGTGAAAAATTGCCAGGAGTGGTGGCACACACCTTTAATCCCAGCACTCTGGAGGATGAGGTAGGAGGAGTGTTGTGAGTTCAAGGCCGGCTTGGGTTGCAATGTGAGCACAAGTCCAGCCTGAGCTACATAGTGCGACCCTGCCTCAAAAAAGTAGGGCCAGGAGTCTGGCTCAGTGGCTTAAGCACCTGCCTGGCAGGAGTGAAGTTGTGAGTTCAATGCCCAGTGCCAAAAAAAAAAAAAAAAAAAAGTCTGTGAAAAACTATTGCTATGAAAATGAGAATCTTGACTTGATATAAATAAGAAAGTTCAAATTTCTGCTTTTTACATGAGAAAGTTTGGCAGTATTTATCCATACATGCAATATAGAGAAATTTAGTTGACTTATCTGTTTCTTGATTTTGTTACTATAAAAATAATTTTTTATAAAAATAATTTAAAGTAGAACTTATGTAACAGTGTTTGGAGCACTCAATAAATTATGTTATGGAAACTTCCCAGAATTCTGGTTTGCAGGTGATAAAAATGTAATAAACGCTCTTTATCGTTACAATTGACAGGGTAGATGATCCGAACTGGAAGTAAACATATCAATAAAGCAGTATAACCAATTAACAACTAACTAAAGTGGTTGACTAGAGTGCTATGCTGAGAAGGTTGATGAATTTGTCCTAAGTGTAATCAAAAAAGATCACAGTTGTGTATGCAGTGCTCACAGAGAGACTGTGAGAAGCAATGAAGGTGTGTGTACCAAATCTACTCATCTAATTCTAGGGCAGTCTTGCCAACGTCCTGCAATAGGGAAAAAAGAGAACTGATCAAATGTAGAATATATGACAGAAGAAAAAGACCCAGGTTTCAACAAAATCTATGGAAACCTGGGTCTGTTAAATTGAAAATTTGAACTTCTGTTGCAATAGAAATAATGGTGACTATCATATGCTCAAGTAGTTGACTGTGATAAGCAGAAGTGTTTAAAAAGTGATGTGTCTAAGTAAATTTGTACCCAAAAAGGAATTATGCAGTCTCCTCCAAAATACACCCTCTGATGATGTCACATTGATTGGCTGATATCAAAATGGCTGGAGTATTAACATTATAAAAGTTGTCAAACTTCACACAACCCTCTTTGGGAAGCCAGTTAACAGTTGCCAGTATACCATTGGTTATGGACACTGGTAAATGGGCATGTAGACCCTTAATATTCAACTCAAAAAATGTCCCCAATATTATGCTTCTGCACTCATAATGACATGTAATTATTTTTTAAAAAAATATCATATAATATTTGAAGTACTTTACAAATATTAGCATATAAAACTCCATGAAATAGGCATTAAAGGTAGAAGAATAAAATATTCATAACTATTTTTTGCTTTACTAGTGAAATTTTAAAAATAGTTGTGCAGAGAAGTGCTATAAAAATATAGTTCTTTTTTTTCGCAAACCTTGAAAATATCAGAATGAGATGTCTACGACGAAAGCTGAATTTTCTAGCCCTGGAGAGGATCAAGCTTTCTCTGCCGTGACATTTCACCAATCATAGAAAATTGCTGCTGTTATTTACAATTTTCTGTTTTTTCCACTGGTAAGATATTGATTTAGCTGACAGAATTTCTTTCCTCTCTTAATCAGAAAAAAACAGAATCCTATGTGAACTATATGGTTTATATAGCAAGAGATGACATGGAAGGATGAAAAGCTGCCTTCGATTTGAGAAGAAAGGTGTTTGCTCTGCAGATTAACCTGGTTAGTGCTCAAAATTTGGTGTCCCTGCTGAGTTTCATATGCGGATATCAGTATAAGATACAGTTTTAGAAACTGATTTTTATATTATGGTCTTAGCTGTTTATATATTTGATCCAAAAGAGAAAGGATTTACAGTTGTTTCAGTTGTATTTTCATTCAGTCATTTAAGAATCTTTCATATTTAACATGTGTTTAGGAGTCTGTTTTACCTACTTCATTGTTGTCTGGGCAAAATGTGTTCATATAATGAATACAGTTTTCTGACGTCAGAGCAAATTTAGAGTTTAGAGAGGTGAAAGAAACAATAAGGGACTGAGAAAATAATGGAAATAAATTAATATGAAATGTATACACACAGAAAGGAATCTGAGTACTGCATTACAACCTGGTAATGAACATCTATTAAACACTTGTCATAAAGGTCATTATGTACTTATACCTGTAATGAGCATAAGACTGACTTTGGGGCTTGATGAATTATAAATATTGACATACATATTAACTTGAATTTAATGTTTCTAAAACATACCTGTCCTGTTAACATATATGCTGTTGTAACTGGAATAGTGTAGTCAACCATGCAGTATTTTCTGAGCTAAAAGCATTCGAAATCACTAGTAGTGAAAAGGAGCTATACCTAGACCTTCAGCCAAAGAAATGTATTTTCAGGTCTAGTCCTAACTGTAATTCCTTTCAGTCTTGCAAAACCTGTTCCTTCTTCGATCTTCCTATTCATCCAGATACTTGGGTCAAACACAAAGTTTATGCTGAATATCTTTCTTGCTGCCAACATTTTATCAACAAAATCTTTAACTCTGACTTGAAAATGAATCCTGAATTGAGTTCTGGGTCAGCAGTAGTGAAGCTAATATCTTGACATGTATCAATAATAGTTCTTCTCTGGGCCACCAGAAGAGTCAGCTGATTGACTTGTGCCCTAGTTTTTTCTCTCATCCTGCCCTCTGTACAACTAACTTTCCATGTGACATCCAGACTAGTCATCTTAAAATATACATCTTTAAATAATATAAATATAACCTAATAACTTTATCAAGATCACTAACACCCCTGTCTACCATTTTGTCTTTAATCATGAACCTGTTTCTTAGCTGAGTAAGCTCTAAATTTAACTAAAACTCTTTGGTTTGTGAGTTTTGTCAAACTTGTTCTTCTGTAGGGGTTCACATCACTATTCCCTTTGTTCAAAATACTCTACTCTCAAATTTTGTCACTGATGACTTTTGTCATTCAAATATCTATTCAACCGTGGCCTCATCCATAAAGCCTTCCCAATCATTCATTCATTATCATGCTTCTTGCTTTATTTTCTTCAAGCATCTATTGCTCTTATATTTTTAATTTTTCTTTTTGAATTATCAAATATGTCTGTCAGTTTAAAGCTGCTACTCTGTTAGTCATATTTGCAGCTATATCATAAGAACCTAAAATGTTGCCTGGCACATGACGTGTTTTTATAAGATGATCAATAATTTAAAGTCTAAATAAATGCTAAACATAGAGGGAAATAATTACTTACCAAACTAGGAGAATGGATATGTTTACCTGAAATGAAGAGAAGTACATGTGAACTTCAGGCTGCATAATTCATTATACTGTATCTACTTCTAGAGGTTTCAAAATATTTTCTCTTCAATTGCACGTCTAAAAAGAAAATAACACTGAATCTATTGTTAAACTTTGAGACTATTTTTGTTTATTGTTAACTTTTATGTGGTTTATCAACATTCAAGAAGAAAATCAGTTTTCTAATGTAATGTTGTTTGATTTAAGCAATATGAACATAAGGCACAAAACTGATTTGAATTCAAATAAATAACAGATCACTTTTAGCATTTGCATGCTCAAATATTACACTGAATATGTCTGTATCACAAAATTTTCATTAATAACTAACATTTAATTTCTAAACAAATCCTTCATTAGTTTATAAATTTCAATTTTTCTTGGTATTTTAGATTTTATCTGGCATACATTCTAAAACCTCTTAAGAATTATATGCTCCTAGAGAGTTCTTTTATTAAAATACATATGCTCTTTATCTGCATTACTAAGAAGTCTCTAGACCAGAAAAGATATAGCACAAGCAGAATTTCTGCCATTAATGATCTCATGTGCTGCTTAAGAATGTTTACAAAATGTAAGTAAATTCTTTATGTCTTCAAAATGTGTTAAGCACTTTGCAAAGAAACTAAAGTGTCTGTTCTAATTTTACTGTGACTTTCAATAGTCAATACAGTGAAGACCAGGGAATACTTCTTGGCTAGTACACGGTTCAAAAATAAAGATGATAATGAGGTGTTTGGCCACACTATAAACAGAATACTGCACAGAACGTATTTGTATACTAGTGTGACTGGAAGGAGATTTTAGGCTGTAAAACTCTGGAAATTTGAATTTGCTGAATATAGTATAAACCAAATTACTGTGCCTCTTTTTTTGGTGGGGAGGTAACAGGGCTCAAACTCATGACCTCGTGCTTGCCAGGCAGGTACTTACAGCACTGAGCTAAATCCCCAGCCCTGTTGTTTTGCCTCTTAATCATTTTGGAAATATGATATTTAGTTTAGGGACAATAACAATCTACTGAAAATTTATGAATTTGGAAAGAAAATTAGGACAGTTGATTTTGGTGACAGTGTTTAGAGATGAACTGAAGAGTAGAAAAGGGTAAAAAAGACTCTTGCAGTAATTTTGTTCTGAAGGTAAAAAGGTGATACCTGAAAGTTCCTATTCTTTGACACACTAGATTTGGAGGCAGTAAGACTTGGAAATTGAGGAAGAGGGATATGTCAGAGTTATTTTCAAAGCATGATAAATAAGTGAATTATAATGACAGTAATATGAAAAATCTGATTTTGTAAATCAAAAATATTCTTATAAAAAAGAAACAAACAGATAGCATAAATCATTCTTAAAGTTTTATGGATATGCTTTTTTGATCATTTGTTAGTACTGGTTAGTACATTATCTTCCTTCTTCAAATTGAACTCAAATCTTTAAAGTTTTTGTGTCTAATTGAAATCTTGTATTTATAAAAATGATTTTGTTACATTTCTTATCTGTAATACCAGTGTCCACATCAATCACTCTTAATTTCTTTGCAAGCGATTTGCACATCAGATTGGTTGCTTTTTGCTATATTTCTTGTGATTCTAAACAAAATATTTTGCTCAAACTGTAAGGTTTTCTTTGGGCCTTCTACAGCTTTATAGACACTACCAATGGTGTTACAATTGTTTACATCTAAAATGGCACTAAAAAGTTCATGTGTTTGGAAGGCTAATGAATTCCTGGGTTGTTTTACCTTACTTGCTGTTAGGAGTTCCAGCAGAGTGAGATGAGGCTAGTCCCTGGAAGGGTACATCTCCCTATTTGGTTTCCCACTTTCTACCTCTCTTCTCCTGACCAGCAAGGCAGGAGCAGCTTTCCTATGGAAGACATTCCCACCACGTCCTTTCTACATTGGAGCCAGCTGACCATGGACTGAAAACATGAGCCCAAATAGACCTGTATTCCTTTAGATTGTGGGTATCAAACATTTTGTCCCAGCAGCAGAAAAGTGACTAAGACAAGTGGTCTCCCAAACTATTTCATTGACTGGAGTCAGCCTTGGAAGAATTTTGGTCATCCTCTCAAATATCCTTTGCAAAATGTTAATGAGTAGTCTGTCAAAGAAAGTGTGTTTGTGAATGTGTGCATGTGCATGTGTGTGTCTGATTTTCAGCTGCAATCAAATTTAAAAATCATCCTTAAAACAACAATGTCTTGAAATCAACAGTGTAGTTAATTGGGACATCTAAAGGTTTAATAAATTTTCCTGACATGAAATTTTCAAAAATTAATTACCTATTCTAATTTAAATCACTGAACACTAATACTACTTTTTTTTTCTTTTATACTTTCCTGAGAAAATGCTGTCAAAGAGAAAATACATTATGGTCTAACTTTTATGATTTGTTAAATTTTAATCTCTCTTCTGTGCCCATCAAACATGTTTTTCCCATTTTTTTCCCAAAAGTGCATTTAATTAGTTAGCAAGCACTTATTAAACATCTATTATGTACAGACACCTTGTTTAGTTTTTTGCTGTATTCATACAAAAGTATTTAATTTACATACTCTACTTTAAAATTATTTCAAAGGTACTTTGCTACTTTCTTTACCCTAATCATACAGAACATATTCTAAATTTTATTAGTTCACCTATATACATTTGACTGCCTGATTAGCTTTTTTCCTTACTCTTTGTATCAAAATTCAATTTAAACTACAAACTTACAAACAATATTCTAAGTCTACATAACATAACCCTATATCATCCCACATTGGTCTTAACTTCTTATAAAGTTATTCAATACTTAGTACATGAACAATATAATTTAACTTTTAATTAAGTTGTCTTGTATTTGTTACCTCATTTTATATTATATGCTTTTTAAAATCTGGAACTGTACAAATATTTTTAAAGAATTATATCACTGTTACATGCAAAATTATGTAAATATAAAATATTTTCAATAAATTTTGAATGATTAACTTACAGGAGTAATAATTTTATTCAGCCTTTTTCATTAACTATGATTCAAATTTTTAATATTTTTCAAATTAATATTTAAAAAATCTTCAAAAACAATTTTAAATACTTCAACTTTAAGAAGAAAGATATAGGCTTTAGCCATAGAGTAGAAATTTTAAAAACAGCTTTATAAATTTTTAAGTATTACAATATGAAAAATGTAGAGATATATTCACATTTTAAGTCAGTTTTCATAATAAAATTTGTTTAATATGCTAGTTTCAAATGGCATCAATCTCATTACTGGCAGAAAAATATGTACTCCTATTACCAAATATAATGATGCTTAAAAGGTTGACAGTTGATTGAATTCCATTAATTTTAAAAAATATTTTCAATTTTTTGTGCTAATTTGAGATAAAAATTTTCAGTATTTGCTTGAAAATTATACGCATGGCAGTACCATAATACCAAAGAAGAACAACTTATTTCCATAGTTTTTATGAATTTTTGATGGGACTGTCACTTTGTATGTGTTCATGGGGGACAGCAGTTATTGGTTGTTTGTTCATTTGTTTTTACCAAATACTTTATGATTAAAAGGGAAACAAATTGACTTCGAATATTAGACTTTAAAAGAATTACTAAAATCACTTTAATGAAGGGCTTCTGTCTCTATCAATAGTAGTGGTGCAGCTCACATTAAGCAGTTTTTACTTTGCTTAGACTTTGCAGCCATTAGCATTTCCCTACAGTGATCACAAGAATTAAAATAATGAGTTACCATTCATTTTCCTCAAATTTGAAATTCAAACTTGATGCCTGCTCCATAGTAATATTTATGTATATGTTGGTGTGTAAACATTAAGTATTTTCTCTGTGTCAAATTCTCCACAAAATTTTCTGATGTCAGCTGCTATGGTAATCGCCTTTTTAAAAATATGAATTGTAGTCTAAATAGTTTCATAAAACATACATACATGGTGAGTACATAAAGCACAGATGCTTTGCAACTATAATCATTTAAACACCACTATTTGAAAACTGTAAAAACTTAATTTCTGAAACACCTATCTGACAATAAACCTGGAGTTGCTGCCCCTTTGTCTGTTGAGGGTAACACTTTTCCCTCAAGGAAAAATCATCCTTACCTGGAAAATTAAGTCAGAAACCAAAAAAGCCTGCACAAGAGGAGCTGTCATTTCCTTTTCTAACTCTGTGCACTTAAAATCTGCCATTTATTCCCCGCCATGGCAGCACCAAAACACTGTCCCTCTGCATTTTGGGGTGTCAGTTGGAAATCTAAAAGCCTTCTCTGTTTCTGGGTTTTGAATACTTGGACTGATAATATGCAAAAATCATGTCATTTTGAGGAAGTGTGCATATGCTACATTATTGTTTGAATTTTCATAAGCATAATTTGAAATGTTACTTAGAGCAAACATTCTAGGATTGAGAATGGCAGAATTTTCAGTAAATAGTAGCCAATAATTTGTTACAATATCCAAGGAGCCAATATTTCAAGACTATCTTAAATATATCAGTCTTTTTCATTAGAGTTACTGACATCTGAGACAACTTTTTTTGTGTCAGTACATTTCCTAAGATAGGAAAAATATACTATGATTTAAAATAGTTTCATTTTTAATCCTTCTTTTATGGATATATATTGGCATTTTAGCTTGTTTTCTTCATTATACCTCCAGAAACTTTCATACAGAATTGATCCATTACGAATTCTTTTTTCTTAATACAATGTTATGTCATCAATAATCTTAATTCTGTTATATTTTTCATACATAAGCTTTCTTTTACAGAAAAAGTACTCAACTGTTACTTCTAGGATGTTCAAAATCTTCCCAGGTTCACTCTGTTCACATCTTCACTAAAGTAAAATAGTTTGAAAATCCAGTCTGCTGGCTTCTGAGGGTTGGCAGTTTCATTTACAAGATTATTATCCCTAAATGAGGCAACTAGAATCCTATTATTTCAACTGGACAAAAATAAATTAAGCTAAAGAGATTCACTTGTCTCCTCATTTTTAAAATATAGTAACTGTTTTACATTCACTAATGACATCTGCTTTTTTATTTTTTAAAAAAGAAATAAAAGCAATTTAAAAGCAAGATAATAAGAGCGTAACAATGATTAATATATTGCATATTGTTATCTTCAGAGCAGTTAACTCAGGGTATGAGAGGCATGAGAGACTGTCCAAACAATGTTAGCACAAACCTTTCTTTTCAATGAACAAAGAGAAACTAGGAGTATAACTATCTTAACTACTCTGTTTATATATATAGTTTTCCTTTTCCCTTTCTTTCCCTTTTCCTCCATCAGAGCTTCTCTTTTCTTTCGAACAGTTTCTTCCAAACTCACAATATCTATTGTACTGTTGTGTTCCTATTTACTCATTCAGCTTCTCACACTGGTGAGGTTATATGGTATTTACACATGTGGGTCTGATTTGTTTCACTTATGAGCATGGCCTCAAGCTGCATTCATTTAACTATAGAAGTCTTATGTTTATCCTCATTTATGGTTGAGTAGCATTCCATTATATTAAAAATTTGCACCTTTTTTATCCATTCTTCAGTTGATGTGCATTTGAGTTGTTTCCAACATTTAGCTATTATAAAGTGCATGGCTATAAACATGGATGCACATATATTACTGTGGTGTCGATGTTTTTAATTCTTCTAGGAAGATACCCAGAAGGAGAATAGCTCGGTTGAATGGGACCTCTAATCCTAGTTTTTGGAGAAATATCCGCACTGATTTACACAGTGGTTGCACCAGTCTACACTCCAACCAACAGTGGAGAGGTGTTCCTTTTTCCCCACAGTCGCACCAACATTTGTTATTGGTTGATTTCTTGATGATAGCCATTCTTTCTGGAGTGAGATGGAATCTCAGTGTTGTTTTAATTTGCATCTCTCAAATGACCAACAATGTTGAACATTTTTTCATATATTTATTTGCCTTTTGCATTTCTTCATCTGAGTAGTGTGTATGTATCTCAAGTGCCCATTTTTGGATTGAGTCTTTAAATTTGGTTGGCCTAATTTTTAAAAATTCTTTATATGTTCTAGATACAAGTCCTTAGTCAGAGTGACAAATAGCTGTAATTTTTTCTCATTCTGTAGGTGTCTTTACATTATGTTGGTCATTTCTTTTGTTGTGTAAAAGCTTTGTGGCAATTTTTTCTCATTCTGTAGGTGTCTTTACATTATGTTGGTCATTTCTTTTGTTGTGTAAAAGCTTTGTAGTAAGATGAGATCCGATTTGTTGACTCTGTAGAATTTCACATGTCGCCCGGACTTTGTTCATGAAGTCTCTGCCTACAACTATATCTTCAAACATCTACCTACTTTCTCTTCCAGTACATTCAGTGTTTCTGTTCTAATATTTAGATCATTGATCCATTTTGACTTTAGTTTAGTCATGGTGACAGGTGTGGGTCTAGTTTTAGTCCTCAGCATGTGGAAAGTCAGTTTTTCCACCACCACTTATTAAAGAAGCTATCTTTCTTCCAATGAACATGTTTGGCCCCTTTGTCAAACTAAGGTGGTTGAGTGTGTTTGGAGGTGCATGTGTGTCTTCTATTCTGTTGCACTGACCCTCAAATCTATTTTATTGCCAATACCATACTGATTTTTACCACAGTAGCTTTGTAGTATAATTTCAGGTCAGGGATTGTGATGCCCCTGACAAGCCTTTGTTGCCCAGAATTGCTTTTGCTATTCTAGGTCTCTTCTGTTCCCAAATGAATTTTAGGAATATTTTCTCTTTCATTCTAAAATCAGGAACAAGAGAAGGATGTCCACTATCACCACTCCTATTCAGTATAGTTCTAGAAGTATTAGCCAGAGCAATTAGAGAAGAGAAAGAAATAAAAGGAATAAGGATAAGAAATGAAGAAGTTAAAATATTATTTTCAGATGACATGATACCCTACATAGAAGACCCCAAAACCTCCATTAAAAAACTTATAGATTTAATAACCAAATTCAAAAGTATAGCTGATTCAAAGACAACACTCAAAAATCAATTCATGAACTACAAACTCACAGAAAGAAACTAGAAACCACATCCTTTACAATAACATTCAAAAAAAAAAAAAAGAAAAGAAATACTTAGGAATCAATCTATTGAAGGAAATAAAAGTTCTATGCATTTAAAATTACAGGACTCTAAAAAACGGAGATTGAAGAATATATCAAAAGTGTAGCCGCGTGTAGTGGTGCTCGTTTTTAATCCCGGCACTCGGGAGGCTGAGGTAGGAGGAGTATTGTGAGTTCGAGGCCTGCTTGGGCTACAACATGAGCAAGGTTGGCCTGAACTACATAATGCGACCCTGCCTCAGAAAAAAAAAAAAAAAAACAGGGCTGGGAATTTGTTCGGTGGCTTAAGTGCCTGCCTGGCAGACACAAGGTTGTGAGTTCAATCCCTGGTACCACAAATAAATAAATAAATAGAGTGTAAAGATATCCCTTGCTCATAACTAGGAAGAACAACATAGTGAATATGGCTATATGTTCAAAATTTTCATACAGAGTTGATGCAATTGACATCTATTTCTATTCCTACCTTTCTGTTTGGTTCAGTATTATTTCTCAAACTACCTCTTAAGTTTGTTGTGAAGCTTAAATATAACTATGTGAATGAGCAATGTTCTCCCACTTGTAAATCATTTGAAATTGCTAGCCACATGCATTTACATGATACAGAGAAAATGATAAAAATACGATAGAATGGAGATACCGTACCCAGGTTATTTTTTTCAATTTGTATTTGTATTAGTATATTTTTGCAGGGCTAAATAATTTTATTCATTGTGAAGAGTTGATGTATGTGTAAATAACACATATGAATTCTTTTTTCCACCCGCTTACCTTCTCCTTCTTCCTCCATTCCTCCATTACTTAGTCCCCTCCCTTTTGCAAAAATATCTCCTTATTTACTATAATCTAACTTTAATTTTTCTCTTTGCTTGTATTGTGAGTTTCTCATATAAGAAAAACCATGTGAAAGTTAAGTATATAGGTCTGATTTTTTCAATTAACATTATAGTCTCAATGTGTATCTGTTTTCCTGCAAGTGACTCAAGCTTATCTTTCTTTATGCCAAAGTAGCAGTCATCCCTTAAAGACCTTGTAGCCTATATGTAGTAATTGCTGTCAACATACTGCTTGCAGTTGTCAGTCATCTTTGGGTTTGCTTTAGGCATAAAGGCATGACCTTAGACCCTTTGTCTGAGGTCATGTCTTTAGGAGAGGTTCTCATCTGATGAAAGAGAGAAGGTGTAAGGATCTGTCCATTGTAGCTCAAAGCAAGTTGCTTAGATTGACAGTAGACTTCCCATCAGATTGGCTGAGGATTTGTGAATTCAGCATGGAGGTTTGACTTTGCTCTCTGCCTAATGGTCTCTTCCTTCTCATCCTTGAGATTTGGTGATTTTCAGTAAACATCTTATATCTGTGTCCTATATACCTGGTCTACAACAGAACTGTCATAGTCCTCAGGATTATCAAGGACAAAGAAAATGCAATACTGGGTGTTCAGTTTAACACTGCCACCACACCAACAGGACAACAAGTGACATGGTCAGAGACCAACATAGGGACAGAAGGCAAACTCCTGGGTCCTTATTTTTCATCAAAAACAAGATTTTGCTATCTTCTGAGGCAGTCAGGAATTTTAAAGCAATTTTTGCTAAAATCTTGACTCTTCACAATCCTATAGATACCCAACAGGCAACTAAAAGTAGAACAAAACTTGACCTTCACGCTGTGAAACTAGATGTCAAATTCATTCTCTCTGAAGGCTTGTTAGTCATTTAAGCAGAGTGTGTGTAAGTTACAAAAAAAAAGTTTCTTTAGCTCTCATTTCCACAGTCTGTCTCATCCCTCTTCAAGACTGAAAACACCAGGATAAGAGACTTACAGAGATAATCGGCTACTCCCAAAAACCTCCACTGACCCAAACCTAGGGTTATTTTGTATTTCAGTAGAGCCTCAAATGACAGACTGGCTCCAGCCATGACAACCCTATCAAGAAAATCGAACTGCTTGGTAAATCATAAAGATTTCTCTGGATTTACAAAACCAGCACTGACTTAAGGATGAGAAGGATCCCAGTCCACTATAGTACCTACAAAACTGGTCTCTGTTGCTTTGCAAATGAAATGACTGATGTACCCCTTCACAGTTGTGACCCCTTCAGTTTCTGAAATGGAAAGTTTTTTACTTTCCTTTGTTAGGGCTTAATCTTCACCAGAACTGTACTCTCCTATATTTTCTCTTACTTTTCAGAGAAAGCTTCTTCATGTAAATTTGAGTTAAACTCCCCAATTTTAATTTCCATTTTCACTGATGCAAGTGCCCAGTCTAACTGGTAATAGCAGTTTCAGTTCCTTGAATGAATTCTAACTCCTGATCCCTAGAAATGAATCAGTTTTTAAAAGATGATCATGAGGAGCCCGGGGTATAGCTCAGCAACATAGTGCTAGTTTGATTCGCTGCACCAAAAAACCAAAAACTAAAACAAAAAGCAAACAAACAAACAAAAAATCATGAAAATTAAAAACTGCTTAAGTTATATAAAAAGTAATCAAACAAACCAGTTATTTATATGACAGCTTTAAGTTGCTTTAACTTATTTAGCCATTACATATTTTTTAGATTTTCTTATAAATATTGTAATTAGTTGAATTCTATTTTCGAAAAGCTTGCTGGGACTTTCGTTTGGCATTATATTGAATATATAGATTACTTTGGGGTAACTATTTACATCCAAGAATGTGTTATATCGTTTGGCATTATATTGAATATATAGATTACTTTGGGGTAACTATTTACATCCAAGAATGTGTTATACCTTCACATTATTTTTTTTTTCCTTGTACCTCTTAGGCTGACCCTGCAAATCAATACCTGAATGACAAATGAACAAGAGAAATGCTTGCAAATCTTATTTGATGTCAAATGTTTTGTATGGCATGAATAGGGTAAAACCCTCAAGAAGCACCTGGAAATGGAGGCTTTTATACCTTTTGGAGAAGGAAGGTAACTTCACAGAGACAGGACAAAATAAAACAACATGTAAAAGAGGTTTTTGAAACTTAGCAGGGGTAGAAATTGTAGGATGTAAATATATGGGAGACACTAACGGCATAGAGAGTCATTTAGTAAGGTTTTTGTAGACTCTTCTAGGCCACTGCCTTTCTGTCTGGTCATAAGGTTCTCCTCCCATGTATAGGACAAGCAAAAAGAAGGTGACATCAAACTGGTGACCTTCATTTCTGGCACATAGGTGAGAGCAGAGTTCATTCTTTGCTTTTCCTCGTTTACTTTCTACTCAAAATTATACTTACACCAGGGTGACAGGTTTCAGGGTAGTGTACTCTGATTCTCCAAATCATCCTTCTTTCTGCAAAGTTTGTATTTGTCAATAAGCAGGTCTTGAATATATTTCGTTAAATTCATCACTAAATATTTCATGTTTTAAAGTGGTGGTGCTAACAGAATTATCTTTCCATTTCATTTTAATTGTTAATTGCTAATTTTAAAGACAGTTCTTTTCGTGACCTTTCTTACTAAATTAATTTTAGTAGCTTTTTCACATTTCTAGATTCTTTAGATGTCCATGTAGATGATTATTTCTCTGCAAATAAAAATACCTTTATTTGATTTTTCTTTGTGATCTAAATGCCTTTAATTTTCTTTTCTTCTTGCCTTCCTAAACAAGCAAAACCTCCAGAGTGTTAAATAAAATTACAGAGGGAGCATTCCTAACTTTATTCCTGCTAATCAGTTACAGAATTAAGATTTTTAACATTTAGAATAATAGAGCTGCATATTTTTTATAAAGGATCTTTACCAATATGAATTTTTTCCTATTAGAGTTTCTTATGAGTTTTAAAGATAATTTGGTGTTGAATTTTTTTAGATAAATGTTATTTATTGACACATTTTTCTTTTTTTTTTTTTTTTTTTTTTGCGGCACCGGGGATTGAACTCACAACCTCACGCCTGCCAGGGCAGGTGCTTAAGGCACTGAGTCAAACTCCCGGCCCTGGTTTTTCGAGGCAGGGTCGCACTATGTAGCTCAGGCGGATCTTGTGCTCGCGTTGTAGCCCAAGCCGGCCTCGAACCCACAACGCTCCGCCTACCTCAGCCTCCCGAGTGCTGGGATTAAAGGCGTGCGCCACCACGCCCGGCAGACACATTTTTCTTATTGTTTGATATTCTCCCTTTGTTGTCAGTTAATTTGATAATACTGTATTTGGTTAAGGACCTTGTTTCTATAAAGGCTATGACTTATAATATTTTTGTTGTAATATTGATATAGGGGAAAGAAAATCCCAACTTACTGTTATAGGCAACTGAGTTAGCAAAAAATATTACAGGCAGTCAGACAGGTCTGGACCCTCAAAGGAGCCAGTGCCAAAGACCAGACACTTTGCAACCTTGGAAGAGACAAACACCTCCCACTGTGGGCTAGATCTCAAGACAAAAGGCAAAGCAAATACACTCACATCCTAAGAATTGATAGTTTAAATAGTTCTCTATCACCCTGAGGAAGCCAGAAGTCACCATCCCAACTCCCTACAGGAAGTCACTGTTTTTAAGCATACACACTTGCTATGTGACTCACTTCCCCATTTGTTCCTGATTTAATCAATTTTACCTGAGCAGTTTATCTTATTGGTTGACCCCAGTTCTGTCCTACCTTATGCCCACCTTGCGAGTTCCCATTTTTCCCCACCATGGACCCATCTCATCTCGTGGTTTTACTCTATAAAATCCTTAAAAAGACAGTCTTCGGCAACCCGCTCAGTACCTCTTCTGTCACTCTCCCAGACAGAAGCTTTCTTTCTCTCAATAAATATAATCTGCTGTTAACCTCCTGTGTTCCTAAAATTCATTCTTCAATTTTAGAGAACACAAACTCCTACCAGACATATAGTCGGTTGAGGGTTTCATTCCCCTATATCGCTACTAGATGTCTGGTAGGAGTTCATGTTCTTTAAAACTGAAGAATGAATTTGTTGAGAAAAAGAAAGCTTTTTATATTTGTTGAGAAAAAGAAAGCTTCTGTTTGAGAGAGAGACAGAAGTTGTCCTGAGCTGGTTGCCAAAGACTCTGTCTTTTCTTTTCCTTTTTTTTTTTTTTTTTTTTTTTAGGGGGCGGTACCAGGGATTGAACTCACAACCTTATGCCCGCCAGGCAGGCTGTTTGGCCACTGAGCTAAATCCCTGACCCTATTTCTCAAGACAGGGTCTCACTATGCAGTTCAGGCTGGCCTTGAACTCACTTTGTAGCCCAGGCCAGTCTTGTACTCACAAGGATCCTCCTGCCTCAGCCTCCCAAGTGCCGGGATTAAAGGCATGCACCACCATACCTGGCTAGACTGTCTTTCCTAGGGACTTTTATAGAGCAAAACCACAAAGCAAGGCAGGTACAAGGTGGGGGAAAATGGGAACTTGCAAGATGGGCATGAGGTAGAACAGAACTATGGCCAACCAATAAGATTATGAGTAAAATTGCTCAGGTAAAGTTGATTAAACTGGGATCAAGTGGGGAAATGAGTCACATAGCAAGCAGACATGCATAGAGAATGGGGCCTCTTCCTATAGGGGTTTGGGTCAGTGGTTGCTTCTGGCTTCCTCACAGTGATAGAGATCTCCATAGAATATCAGTCACTGATGCTTGTCCTTGGGAAGCATGTGGATGCATTTATTTTATCTTTTGTCTTGAGGTCTCGCTCACAGTAGGAGTATCTGCCTTTCCCATAGTTACACCTGGTCTTCTGCACTGGCCCCTTTGGGGTCCAGGCCTGTCTGACTGCCTATGATATTTTTTATTTAACTCAACTGCCTGTAACAATATTGCTATCTAGTTTTGGAAGTTGTTGCATAGTTCTGATATTAATTTCTGTGAGGTTACCTCAAGCATCAATGGAACCGGGTTTGAAGATTGAATTTTAGAAAGTGTTAAACTTATGGAGACAATGTTAGATAAAGAATTGGTCAGATTTTTCTAGTATCTTAAATATCAGCTTTCTTAATTTCTGATTTTTAAGAAATCAGGGTCAACTATTCAATGTAGGGGCAGAAGTTGATAAGCTGAAACTGATTTTCCAAAAAGCTAACTCTGATCTGGATTACATTCAGTACAGGTTGGAATATGAAATCAACACTAATTATCCTGATTCAGCAGGAGAGAAAAATCCAGCTACACTCTTAAAGGAATTGTCAGTGATAAAGTCTCGACAACCAGTTTTGCATGCATATTTTAAAGGCATTGCTATTGAGCAGATAGAGATTAAGAGCCACATGTATACTTACTTTGAATAAGGCTATGACCACGACACAAGAACTACAAAAGCAAATAGATACAAAACTATTGTTACTGACTGAAGAAGAAAAGTTGTGACAGAGCAGTTAAAATCTCACATACCACACTTATGAAGAGATGGAATTGCAAAAGGGAACTCTAATGAAGAAGAGATTCACCCAAGAGAAATACAAGGAAAAGTCTTGTTAACAGTTCAGGAGTAGAGGTGGGGGGTGGTCAAGGAGGAAGATGAGGAGATTTGGTTTGAGTGACAGGGCAGCGATGATTTTCATAAGAGAAGGTTTAAGAAGGGCATATATTATGTTACTAACATTCAGCCACAGGATGGAATGGAAATAAAAGTATTTAAATATATATACATATACTTAGTTTTGTAATTTTATATAAAGAAGTCCCTTAATACTAATTTGTATCTGCTTTCTTTTTGTATTGTTGAGATAACAGATGTTCTGGCCTATTTAAAAGAATGTTTGCACGTTTAAAAAAAAAGAAATCAGTTTATTCTCTTTAAGTTGTTAATTTTGGAAACAAAATGCTGTTCATAATTATTTCTTGGTATTATTTTATGATCTATAAGCTCTCTAGGAGATACGCATATATATATATATATGCTTTTTTGACTTGAACTCACAGCCTACAGTTTTGTTGGCTAAGGTATCCAGATACCTGTCTATTTTTAAAGGGTTCTTTTTCTTTATCTTAAATATTCTTAGGAGTCATTCAAAATTAGTCTTGGACTATAAATTGCACATAATCATAATGTTTGCCTGTAGTTTATTATAATTTTCTTTGACAAAGAGCAATTAATTTTTATTAGTCTAATTTATTTAACTTTGCTTCTAAAGGCATTTTTTTTTACATAATTCCTAGGTAATTCTGAAATGTGCCTTGAGAAAAGGTCACTATA
Source organism: Dasyprocta punctata (assembly GCA_004363535.1). Classification (NCBI taxonomy): domain Eukaryota; kingdom Metazoa; phylum Chordata; class Mammalia; order Rodentia; family Dasyproctidae; genus Dasyprocta; species Dasyprocta punctata. The sequence continues at coordinate 21,703 of RJWM01003857.1, read as the reverse complement.
ATGTCTATGAAGTCACCACATCATTCCATGAGTTTTATACTAACCCTTCTACTAAGAATGTTGCATTGTTTGCTTGGTATCAAATCAGTAAATGAATGATTTACTAAAAATAGTACATTTGACAGTACAAAAATTTACAAGGTCATTATTTTCTGTATTTATCTGAAATATGTATTTTGATCTTATATATGCATACAGTCTTTAAAAAACACTACCATTCATTATTCATTACATTAGTAGCTAAAATGTTCTGGAAAAAATTAAATATGAAAACATTCACATTTTATATTACTCCTAACTGTTTTCATTAAATGGCAGCATTATTGAATATAATGTTGAAAAATCTTGGGACTATATTTGTAAGTGAAAGGAAACGTTGCACATTCCTTTTTTTCTCTACATTATACTTGGTAGTTTGGTAGTTGTGAACAGCAGCCTCTCCTACACGTTGTTGAACTCAGATAGTTCACCTGGTTTCTATTTTACTAAACTGGCATTTTGAAAAACTTACCCTTTAATTTTAATAGAAAACCCTGAAATATAATGTTGTATTTTCAAAATATGTTTTTCTTGTCTCATTCTCTGAAAAAATTCTACCTATGGTAAGTGTCTAAACCAGAATCAATCCTTAAATACGTAGTTGTATTCTTAGACCCTGACTTTCCTGTAAGATTGTTACTGAAGAAAGTCTTAGTCTCCAAGCCAAAATAAATGCAATTTATTTGAGCAATCACAGCTTTCATGCTTCTTCTTGATCATTTACTTCCCAGTTTAAAATCAAGACTGGGGATTTAGCTCAGTGGCGAAGTACCAGCCTGAAAAGTATAAGGTCCTAAGTTTGTTCCTGGTACTAAAATAAATAAATAAATAAATAAATAAATAAATAAATAAATCCATATAGGTGTCCTGGTGATTCTGCTAAAACTGGGAGACAATAGAAACAATAGTGACAAAAGGAATTAATGTTACAAAAGTTTATAGATTTTCAGTAAAGAGGAAAAAAAGATGAAATATTTTCAGTTTCAAACCGCCAGTATTTTAACATAAATGCTTCATCATCAAAATTAAAAGAATTTGCATTAAGTTCAACACATTGAATCATTTCTCATAGAAAATGGACAATATATTAATTTCTTCACATACTAAACCTTGCTTATAAACTCTCAAGATGTTATTATTGTGTATAATCTTCCCCAAATCATAATTTACTCATTTTTTTAAGTAACTACCATTGCTAAGGTCATTTGAACAAACAATGGAAATGGATTATGATAAACTTTATGAGATGTTACTATTTGCATTTTCACAGACTTAAATGCAATTACCTTTCACTGTAGGCAAGAATATCTATGCCACATGACAGGAGTGTTCAAGTGTAAGTTATGAAATCTTAATTGTTCTGAAGTACTGATTATTTCCATTTCATCACTTTACATATACTGCTATAATTAACACACTGATGAAGGTGTCTAAGTTTTGTAATGAATCTTTCCAGCACAAATTTATGTGAATGTAGATGTAGCAGTCCAATAAAGAACTAGCATGTTGCAAGATTATTGAGATCCTCAGGTAAGAATAGCAAACCATACATCTGAGCGCAAATATATTAAAATTATAAAAATAGTTTTATGAAATCTAATAATTTTTAATGGTCAGTGTTAACAAAAATTTGATATATACAAATATTCCTACTTTAATTCAGCTGTGGAAAATGAATCCTGATCCTATGATTTCTAACAGAATCCTTATATCTACCTCAGTTTTGTAAAAGGAATCACCTGAGATATTTAGGTAGTTCACATGCTTTTAAAAATGCAAATTTATGTGTGCCTCCCACCTTTCTAAAAATTCAGTCCTATTCCCTATATGAGCCATCAAAGCAAAAAGTTGACAGTTCAATGTTATTTTGTCTTCTATTTTTGTATGCCTGTTTAAAACAAATGTCCTTAATTGACTTGTGATAGTGGCAAATCGATGCTAAAATGTCAGGAATGTCTAGGAACAGATGGCTGTGTGGACTGTATTCCTCCCAGGACTCACTTGGAGTTACAGCTGTCCAGGGTTACACATAACGTTTGCAGCACTATTTTCTGTTGCTTGCTATTTCAGTGATGAATATGTGTGCAGATAACCCTCTTCCTTTGAGAATTCTGTCCCTTTTGCATGTCTTTTATATTGAATGCACAGCACCGTGTACACTAGTGGAATACCAATAAGTTTTATTTAAAAGGTGACCTCTCGAAAAAATTCTAGAACATCTCAATTGATGATGGTACTCGTTCTGTCTATCCGACTTGATTCTGATATTCAGAGTTGGAAGCAATAAAATTGAAAATAGTGAATAAAAACACTTTATGATTCCAAGTTGATTTTTAAAACAATGTATGAAACTTCTAGTGGACTTTTCTTGAAGACTAAGAGTAGTCTTACACAAATATAAAATTACAGTGAAAATATTTGTTAATTACTTTTTTTTTGAGAAAGTATGTGTGTCTTTGCTGCTAATGGAGCTATATAAAAATATTGAGATTTTTTAACTTTCTGAATATAGTTCCATGAAGTAAATTTGATAAAATTTAAATATGCTATTTACTAACAAAATATTAACTTAAAATTTAATTAATTTATATGAAATACTATAATATCATAACTGAAAAAAATGCCTGAGACATCTTTCTTCTAGCTTTGGATTCTATTCTCTAGACCTTTATACACAGTTTCTATGATTACCATTTTCTTTTATCTCTTAACAGATCTTACTTCCAATATTGACCTATGCTAAATGTTTGCTTAAATTCCCACTCCACATTTTCATCCTCCTGAAAATGCATCAAATCATTCTTTCTACTTTCTAACTTTATTTATTCTCCTAGGATTCTCATCTTAGGACATAAGAAATAGTCTAATACATATCTCTATTTTTATGAAGAATTTACCGGCCAAACAGTTCCTTCCTTATGACAATGCACTTCTATTTTTTTCCTTTTTTGAAGCTGCATTTTTTAATTACAAATTTACATAATTATCATAAACAGTGATATTAGACTTTCAACTCCACAAAGTGGGAATGTTTTTAACTCATATTATTGGTATAGATACTTATAAAGGCAGTTTGGGCCATGACTTTCAAAGACATAAAACTGTGGACCTGACTGGAAGGTGAAGTGCCTATACAAAATAAGTAAACATAGACTTCCTGCCTTCACAAAAAGCTATTTGGAAACCATTAACCTACCAAATTAAAAAATTTTCTTATAAATACGAATTTTTCAGCAAGTATTAGATTATTTGCAAAAATAATTTTTTTGGAAATGACACATCAGCTAGGGTGTCCCTAGGAAATATTTTGAAGACTACATATATATCTAGAGCTAAATAGATATTCGATATTTAATGTCTCCCATTTAGAGTGTATGCGTAGTTTGAAAAAAAATCTCTGAATTAAATTCATACACTGTAAACGGGCATGGCCCCTCCACTCAATGAATCAAACTTAAACTTTGGGACTATTGCAGATTAAAGACAAGCATCTTTGGAGGTGGAACATCAAGGTGGAATCAAATTGTTCCTGTTAATTGTACTGTCTGGGTGGCCCTCAGAGAGGGTCACAGTAATAGCTGGGTCACCAGTGAATTAGATAAGCATCAAGCTTCTGACAGGCTTCTGACTGATCAGGTTGCTCTGATTGCTGCATAAATTTATCATCACACTAGACAGGCAACACACCTGCCATCAAACACTGGACACATACACAAAAGACTAGGTGTGCACACACATGCATGCGCACACACACACGCACACACAGAGTCATTCATAATCTCTGATGTAAAGGCTACACTGCATGCCAAATTTGTGATTTCTGCCAAAAGCTCAAAGAGCATGAAACCGGGCTCTCTGCCCCACTTCTGGTAGATTGATTGCATTTGGCTATTGACAAGCACTGATGTTATTTGTGGCTCTTTCAATAATATTTTTTTCTTGTTACTAATCAGCTAGTTACAACCATATTAATAGGGCCATTGAAATGATTATTTCTTGTTTCAGTATTCTAACAATTTGAAGTTAGTCACTCTTTTATGGCAAAAGCCACTTACTGAGCCCTAATATTTTAATGCAGTTTCCTTCACTGGTTCCTGGTCTATACGCCCCACTAAGACAGCTTGATCATTAAATACAACTGTTCTCAGAAAAGAAACACCTCTTTCAGACTACTGTGTGTATGGTGATATGGACAAAGAGGAGAGGCACTTACTTTGCATATTTAAGATTATATCCTGAATATTCCCAGACCTCTGAATTCTTTCTGTACTCTATTAACAATACCAAGGTAGTTCTTTCTTCTCTCCAGTAACAATATCATGCTGGCAGCCAGGATAAAGAGTGTTTAGGGAAACCAGACCTAATTTTAATCCACCCTCTGGATTTCTGTTGAATTGGCATGGTTTTGAATACTAAAGAAAGGCACTACCGAGTTGAGTATTAACCCACTGGGTGGCTCGCCAGGGATACTCATCAACAAGAACAATAACAAATAAATCAGGAGTTTTTGTATTGTTCACCCCTGTTCTTGAGACCAAAATGTTCCCAGAGGTGATGCTTAAGTAAACTCTGAAATCAAGTAAGGGTCTATTTTTTCTCTATTTATCCACATGAATTTTAGCCAATTTTAATAAAAAATGCTGAATAATAGATGCTAATAATCTTTGTTCTGTTTTTATACTCCTGTCTTACCTAGTAATGGATAAATATTGATATGTACATTTGAAATAATTTAAATAATTCTGTCCTACTTTATCTGAGTTTTAGCACCATGAGGTCTTAAAATGATATCACTAATTCATAGAGATAAGGAAAACTTGAGCTGTAGTTTATTAAATCATTCCTGAATTCTTTTTTTTTTTTCATGAGTATTTGGAAAATCCTTACCTCGATTTTGCAAATACATTTTAATCAAGTTTCCAAATAATGAAACTAATGAATCTGGCCCAATTCTCTCAATTAGACATCAAAATCAACTATTTCTCAGTGATAGAGAAAACATATATAAGGTGACGATGGAGGAAAGAGAAAAAAGGTTTGGCAAAAACACGAGAACAGAGAGAGAATACTATAAATACAACTGTACAAGAAGGAGGCTAATTTGTATTTGAATAGGAAGAGAAAATATATTTCATGTTTTTAGATTTTCTAGGGAATTATTAATAAATAGTAAGCCTAGAGTTGGGACACATTGTCAAAATCTTTTCAAATTCATCAAAAAATGCTGACCACTGAACACTGGTAAAATTTGGATTTATTCATTCTAAGGTACAACACAAATGGCTTATTTTGTTTGTGTACCAAATTTTTACAGTTGACATTCTGTTCAAGGACTAATGACGTTCTCAGTTGTCCCTAGGAAAATTCTGAAAATATTTACTGCTAATTACTCAGTACCATCAGAAATATATTTATGCATAAAAGAGGATGGGCAACACATTTTAAATCTCAGATTTAAATGGAAAGCATGAAAAGAGAGTGTCACAGAATCTTGTCATTATGTACTTGTATCATTCATAAGACTCCCAAGTAATGAAGCAAGTCTAGTGAAAGATTATACCAAGGACACTTGGGACAGAAACATAAAGACATAATGTGGTGAATCAGTGCAAAAGGGGTAGAGCACTAACTTGTAGGAGCAAAACTTACTCAGGAGTCCAGCTTCTAGGAATCTAAGGAAGGGAACCATTGATGGCCCTCTGACATGTTTAGGTCTCTTGAGCTGTTTAACAGGGCCCCCATCCTGAGTCAAACCACAGCAGTCAAAACTGTGAAAAAAAATCATACAGAACTTTACTAAGTACAATCTAATCTTTTATTAGAAAATTCTGGCCATGAAAAATCTCCAGATCAACGTTTTGTGTAGCCACTGGATGAACAATTGAGTTTATCAAGGTAGATGGGAAGAAAAGGTCTGAGTGACTAAGCTCAAAATATATATATATAGTGGAGTACTACTTAGCTATAAAGAAGGATTGCATCGAGGCTTTTATAGGTAAATGGATGAGACTTAAGACCATACTCATAAGTGAAATAAATCAGACTCACATGTGCAAATAGCATACTTTCTTCCTAGTGTAAGAAATTTGAAGAGTAAATAAGAACCGAAATCTACAATTGATATTGTGAAAGGGTAACAAAGTGCTCAAAGGGGAAAAATAACTAGGATAGGGGAAAGGAGAAAAGGAAGGGAAAAGGAAAATGTTATAAATTTGTTTATATGCACATAAAATAGCTAAGATGATTTTAGTACTGATTTTATTGGTTCTTGGAAAAGAACAGTTAATATCCATATGATTAGATCAATTTTGCATGTCTGTATCTGGTAGTCTAGGAAGCTCTTTGAAGATAACAATATGCAATATTACAACCATTGTTAAACAATTATCTTGTTTCAAAAGCATATATAGTTATCGTTTTGGGTTTTTTGTTGTTCTTGTGGTTGTTTGTATGTCTCTTGCTTTCCGTTTTTCTTTCCTGTGTTAGTTTTCTCTTTGAAATTAAAAAAAGTCTTATATAATCTTTTTAATATCAAATCCTTAAGATTAGCATCAGATTTTTAGGAATATAATATTTCCAACTTTCTAATTTAACACTTTCAAATAAGTCATTTGAAAGAATTATTCTCTCAATTGAATGTTTTTAGAAATTGTTAGCCATATATTTTCCCTTTTTAATATTTATTTATGTCATATTTTACATTTCTAAAATTCATTCTTTAATAGTCATGTTCTCCTAGGCACCATAGCATTTATTTTAATTTTTTCTCCTTGAGTTATCTCAATCGCTTCCAATACTTCAACTATTATAATCTTCCAATCAAGTATAAATCATTTCTTTTCAAGGCCAATCTGGGCTGCACAGCAAGATTCTGTCTCAAGAAAATTTAAACAGAGAGGAGACCCAGGATGTAGACAATAGGAGCTCCCCACCCACAAACCCAGAGAGCGGTGGAGGATGTGTGCAGAACTAGGGGTGTAGAGGAGTCAAGAAACAGCTTCGCAGGGCAAGGTGATGGGGTGCGGTGATGGGGGCACTTGGGTTCCCCTCCCAGTGCGGCCTGGGGCTCACCTGGAAAGAGAAGCAGGACTGAGGCAGGAGGAACATGAAGGCTCGAGCACAGCTGGGCTGCATTGTGAGACTCAGTGTCAAAAAATTTTTTTAAAAAATTACTTATGTATAGAATTATTTTCTTTTTTATCAGATCAATGAGACTTCTGCCTCCTCATTTTTACACTGGTTCTTTATATTTTTAAATTTAATTTTATTAGTATGTTTGCTACATAAAATAATTAGTTTCAGTTTAAGGGATTGATATATACACATATAGCATCTTACATATTTTTACTCTTCCTCCCTACCTCACTCTTCAATCTGCTTCTCTGCCCAGATCCCCTTTTTATCCATATGGTCTATCTTCGTGTTCCTTAACATGTCTGTTACATTTCTTCTTTGAATTATTTATATTTTGAATTTGTCACAAGAGAAACCATCGATATTTAACCAGCTGTGACTAAGTTATTTCACTTAGTATTGTGGTCTAAAGATCCATTCATTTTCCAAAAAATGACTCATGTCTTTCTTGCTTTATGGTTTAGCAGTACTCTGTTGTATAAATATACATTTTCTTAATCCATTCATTTTTTGATGGATATACAAGCCATTTCTATGATTAGGATATTGAAAATTGTGTTGCTTTAATAAACAGAGTCATGTATTGTCGTCATAATATGATGAATTCACTATTTCAGGAAGATACTCAGAAAGGACATAGCTGGGTCAAATGGAATTTCTATGTTTAGGTTTTTGAGAAATCCTCCAAACTGATTTCCATACTGGTTGTGCTAGTTCACATTTCCAACAATAATGTAGAAAGATTACTTTTTCTCCATCATTTCCCTACTGTTCGTTATTTTTTCAGTCCTCAGTGATAGCCACTCTTACTGGAGTAAAGTAGAATCTAAATGTTACCTTGATTTGTGTTTCTCTAATGGGACAAGATACTGAGTATTGCTTTCTTTGCTCTGGCCTGTTGACACGTTCATTTCCACTCTAGTTCAGCTCTTTGAGAGTGCCGCTTATGTTTTACATATCTGAGGAGCACCGTAACAGTATGTATCTGAAACAGAACGTATTAAACAAATATCAGTAATTTGCCTTAAAATACATGTCAGATGCTACTTTGCCTGTGAAATCTTCAACTTATTTCTTTTAGGGAAGACTTACTTAATAACCATGTTTGCAAAAGAAAGCAAACATGATGACTGATGAGCTTCAGTCTAAGGGTTGGAATTAAGGTTTTGGTAGTCCCTGAAATTCTCTCCATCACATAACTCTACTTCCTCCTGTTTGCTTCAGGTTTTTTACATGGCTTCCTCAGCAGCCATGCCCCAAATTCATGTACGTAAGGGATATAAATCCACTCTCATGGGTTTCAACTGGAAAAAATAATGTTAAATAAGCAGGTCAATTGTTTCATCTCAATCAGTTGTCTACTACTTATAAGTTAGTGATGGAGAGCTACGTGGAAGCTCTCATTTAAATCATGAAGAAAAGGACACATTTCAGAAAACAGTGAGGTGGTGCTAAAAGAAGAGTGTAGGGAGTTTAAAAAGTAGTGTAAGGAAAGAAGAATTGGGATGGGAAAAGGAGAAAGTAAGAAAGGGAAAAGAAAAAAATATATGTATATTCAAAAGATAGCTGAGATAATTATACTGATTTTTATTCATTCATTGAAAAGATCATTTTGGGGGTCCAGGGATGTAGCTCAGCAGCACAAGTGCCTGCCTGGCATGCTCGAGGTCATGAGTTCAATTCCTGGTAGCCCCATCCCCTTGCCAAAAAAAAATAGCTTGTGCTTATATTGTTTGATCAATTTTTCATGCCTATTTCTTGCTATCTGAGGAACTACTTTGAAGATAACAATATACAATATAGTAATCATTGTTAACTTCCTATTATCATGTTTTGAAATTCTGGCTTGTATATCTATCAAATCATAAAAATATTTTTGGGGCTAACATTTCTATAAAATAGGTGTCATAATGCCCATTTCTAGTTTTGGAAACTTAGGTATAGGAAGTCTGAGTTGACAGTCATTAATAGTATAACAGAGATATAATTCAGGTTAATTCTATTTCAAAGCCCATACCACTTTGAACCTCATGCCTTTTAGTCTGAGTTTTCCCACCTTTAAAGTAAAATAATTTAAAATGAATTCTTTTGAATATAAAACATAATGATTCCATGAACTAATACAATCAGAATGAGTGACATTCATTGTTCCAGGTCTTAGTTCGGATGATCTGTTGAACTTAAAAATGTTTCTTTGTCTGTTATCTCATTTTTCACACTACTTTCTTGTCATAAGTTATTTATTTATTTATTTATTTATTGTGTTTTTAAATGCTTATTAGTAGTACATGTTTGCAGTATATATTGATTACATTCATTGTGAGGAATTGGTACATGTACATAACACATCTTAATTCCTTATTCTTCCCTCTCCATCCCCACTCCCTCCGTCTCCATCTTCAAGTCTCCTCATTTGCACAAGACCTACCTCACTGGTTGTTGTTTTTTAAAAATTAGCAGCAAAATAATTTAAACTGTCTCAGAGTTAGATGGTTAATCTAGTTTCAACCTGCAATGCATTGTATAACTGGGTTTATTTCCAAGTACTGATTTGAAAAGAACTCCAAACAATATCAACACAATTTTTATTAACAATGCAATCTTAGAGTTTCAGAGTTATTATTCTGTGTCAGGGACTGTTCTAAATGTTGTACATACATTATTTATTTAATGATCACAGAAAACTTACAAGACGGATCAGGACACTGAAACTTGGTAAGTAGCTTATGAAGTTCAAAAATTCAAGAACCAAAATTTGAATGTAGACTTCATTTATCATTTACTAAAAACTATACTGTCAAAAGAATAATATAGTGGTACTCATATAAGAGAAACAAATTGATATTTAAAATTGTGTGAATGACTTATTTCACTTAACATTATGTTTTCAAATGCATCCACTTATCTACAAATTCTCAAGTTTATCTTTCTTTATGGCAGTGTAGTACTCCATTGTGCATGAATTTAACTTTTCCATATACATTCATTTTTTGATGGATATATACACTGTTTCCAATATTTAGTTATTATAAATTATGCTCCTATGATACGGGTATGCAGTATCCCTGTAATATAATGATGTTACCTCTTTTGGAAAGATACCTAGAAAAGGTAGAGTAGAATTTCTATTTTTACTTTTTTGAGAAATGCCCATTCTGACTTCCATAGAAGCAGTACTAATTTACATTTCCACCAACAATGTAAAGATAATAATACAGAGTGGAATAACTACTGCTATTTTCTTATTATTTGATTCTGACATTTTGTTTTATTTTTTTCACAAAGTAAAAAAAATAAAATTAAAGAACAAAATGGCAGATTCAAGAAGTAGTAGTGCAAATTCTAAGAGTGGGAAAGAATTCAGAAAGCAAATCTTTTTAAAAGCATTAGAGAGATTGCATGTAGTATCTACTCCCAAAATTCAAGTGTTAGAAAGTACTACTTCATGTACTGTGGGATACATTAGATGAAAAAATTCCTAACACTAAACTATTTGGTATTGTATGAGAGAGTGAAACCATCTTGTAATATTAAAGTAAGAGAGTGCTCTAAATTATTAGTTCAATTCTATTCAATTCAAAATATTGCATGTGGGGTATTGTTCTAGATGCTTAGGAAGGACATGAGAGTAAATAAATTGGAAAGACTTGTTAGCAGAATATTCACTCCCAAGAAAATGACAGATGCTATTATGTGTCTTAGTTACTTTCTTATTGCTAAGACACAACACATGACACCCACAAATGAAAGAAGGAAAGATTTATTTTGGTGCACACTTTGTAGAAGTTTCAGTTCATAGCCCACTGGTTCTAAAGCAGAATAAAATGGCAGGAGACCATTGAAGAAAACAAGTACTTCTATGACATAATGGGAAGAAGCAGAAAGCAATCCAGGGCAGAGGCAGACAGATACTTCCTTCCAAGTGAAACCCTCGGTGATCCTCCATTCACCAGGCTTTACCTCCCAACTCATCGATGAACTAACTCACTGATATATTTCACATTCCCACAGTTCAATTGCTTCCCCAAAGCTCCCCACAATGAGTGCTTGAGACTGGAGGGGTGATCTAGATATAAACCATCACACTGTGTATACATTATAATGTAAAATATAATTGGCATGATACCAAAAGACTAGCTAGGATGGCCACACTTATATAGCTTCTTATTTGTTCTATAGGTCAAAGATGCCTTCTAGGATTTGGGCAATTTAACGAGGGAAACAATTTTGACAAGATGGGGCAGTGGAGATTTCAAAAAAAGAACCGCACAAAAGCACAAAGAAACCTGGATTAAAGTGAAGCATGTTTGGGAAAGAAAAATGTATACAATCCTGTAATTTTACTGAAGTGTGTGTGTGATTAAAATGGCAGGACTGTAGAAATATTGAAATTTTGTGCTAAGGAATTTATACATTTTTCCTTACATTCTCAAAAAGCAAAAATCCAGCTCATTTGAAGTATCCCTACCTATTGACAAGAATATCTTATTCCAGATTGCATGATTTCTTTCAGAAACTGTAGTATGTTTAACAAATTCCAGTGTTTTTTTGTTTTTGTTTTTTGGGGTTTTTTGGAGTTTTTTTTTTTTTGGTTTGGTACTGGGAATCAAACTCAGGACCTTGCACTTGCCAGGCAGGCACTGTGCCTCTGAACTATATCTCTGGTTTAAATTTCAGATTTCTTCTCTTAGTTAAATGATGACAGTTTATTTATATTTCCTCCTATCCCTTACTCTAAAATCTTTTAAACAATATGTTACCCTTCCTTGAATTAGCTATTCGTAAATAACTATATGACCAACAATAAAATTAGTTTCAATATTCTAAAGAAATTTTATCCTTTGCTAAGAAATGACAATATTTAATACTAATCATTCTTATTTGTTTCAAAAATACTATATATCAAATTAAAGCCATAGTGATAGAAATGGGTTTAGTTTTAAACTAAAATCACAATCAAAAACCTAAGTATTAAAACAAGAACAGTAAATCTGCTGCAAGAGTGAATAGGCAGAACTCTTGAAGACGTAGGTGTAGGCAAACATTTCATGAACAAAACCCTGATCACACAGGAAATAATACAAAGAATCAATAACTGGATCTCATCCTATTAAAAAGCTTTCACACAACAAAGGAAATCACCAACAGAGTGGGAAAAAATTTTAACCAGTTGCCTTTCAGACAAAGGACTTATTTCTAGAACATATAAAGAACTAAAAATCCTCAAATCACCCAAGTTTAAAGACCCAATTCAAAAGCGGGCATCTGAGATGAATACACATTATCACCCTGGTGTGAGAAACCAAAAGAGTAAATAAGGATCAAAGTGTGCACTAGATATTATGAAATGGGAAGAAATTGTTCAAAAGGAAAGAAGACCTAGGGTGGGAGAAAGGAGAAAGGAAGGAAGGGAAAAGAAAAAAACAACTAAAAAAGGATAAAATGGAAACAGAGCTTTGCAAATAGGGAGGGGAAGATGGGCTGAAGGGAGGAGAAGGAATTAGGAAAAAAAGAGCAATCAAAATATATCATGTATGGGTACAAATTCCCTATGATAAACATGATCACTAGGTGTATCTACAATGTACCAATAAATTTAAGTTAAAATATTTAAAGCCATGATTTTATAAATAGCAAGAATTATCATAACTTTGCCTTTCCTTTTTGTAAAAAGTGAATCAGGGTCGTATTGAAGTAGTGACTTTATTTGAATGATTTTTATCTTTAGGATCTTTTGTCAATACTTTGGTCATCTCCAAAGGTTTTATTACTAGAAATAAAACAGAGTACATAACCTGCCACACTTGTCATTGGCAAGTACAGTCCTTTTGGCATGCAATGGACCATTTGTTATACTACTTATTGAAGCAAATGTTAAACTCTTCAGTAAAAAAGCATTCTGAATGAAGTTTGTTAATTAACATGAGAAGCTAATCAGTGCAAAATACCAAGCAAGTAAGCCAAGTAATCAAAGTTTCAAAAGAACCTTTTTTTAAGAATTCTAGGTAAAAATTTGATACAGAAATTTTGTGAGTGCAAAAACTTACAGCTGATTCCATAACACTCTTTAAATAGCAGTTATCTCCACCTTCATGAGTGAAATATGAATAGCATATTTCTTTGTATTTGCATCTCAACTAAATTTATGTTTTTTTTTTTTTTCTTTTAGGAAAACACTACCACAACAGGAAACAACATAAGTCAACTTTTCATTAGGCATAGCACTTTGGTGGGGTGATGAGAACAGGGGACTGGATTAGCTCACAAGTTCAGAAGTATTTTCCCTGCAATCAGGTGATGGAGAAATAGCATAGGAAAAATATGGAAGTATTCCTTTCTGCAACAGTAGATTCAAAGGGCCTTGTCGTATAGTGGTTGAATACACTACAATAAAATTAAGTTTGAAAATAAAATGACAAATTTTCCTCAAATTCTAATATAAACACTAAAATCTCAGGTTTCAAATAACATCTCTTTGTGTTCCCATTGACTGTATTTTTCATTGAGTCAATGCATATTATTTTCACGAGGAGCACATCTTTCCTTTTAATATATAGAATTTTTCCCCTCAGGGTTATTTCGAATTTATCTATAATGAAAATGACATATTTAAGATTTTAAAATGTGAATGGTTTTTCAATGTATTCTTGAAAGTGTTTTTTTTTTTATAAGCTTTTGCATATTCATTTGACTGAACATATACAGGTCTATAATAAACCTGAATGCTCACATATCACCTTCATGTTGTCCCATCCAAGAAGACAAAGTCCCTTCACTGCTTCCATTCTTCTCAGCTGCAAATCTTCCACCAGAATAAGCTATAAGTAGTGCACTGAGCCACTGACACAAAGAGAAATCTTGGGGCAGGATATATTTTAGCAATATTCATCCAAATTTCATTCATCCTAGTAAAGAAGTTGCCTCCATTTTTCTCAAAAATATGACACACTTGAATGTTCATTACTCAGGGTACTGGTTTTGTATTGTTTATGAATTCTGAAAGCTGTTTTCATCAGCTCTTATTCAAGCACAGATCAAGATCATGACAATTGATAAAGCTGACCTAGTTAAATTGCCCAGGTTGGTCACCAGAAGATAATGATGATGATTACTTGAAAATTTATTAAAAGCACTATGAGGCATATGTGATTATATTTCTTTAATATTTCCCCTGTTTTGGCTTTACTGTCTATTCATAAGTGCATCATTAGCATTCCGCAGGAATTTTTAAAAAGATAATGATGGCAAAATAACCTTTTAAATGACTGCTGTTATATTTTTAAGAAATGATTCATTGGCAATAAAGCTTTAAAAACATACTGCACTGTATATCATAGTGAACACACACTTCTATATTAGCAAGCTCCAAGAAAAAGCTCCCCAGGAATGCGGACTTCACCTGACAAGGAACCAAGCTCATTACCGCAAAAGTAATCAATAACCTCTGCTAATGTGTTCAGCTGGCGACACAGACCAGATCAATAAAATCTGCCACATGCTTTTGTTTTAGGAAATGAAGCCTTTTAGTTCTTAATTAAAGGAGAGAACTCACATCCGTAATGATGTTTGCAATGAATATTACCACAGAGGACATGGCAAAAATTTGAGCTTTTCATGAAAGAACTGCATAAGGAAGGAGGAAAGCAAAAATTGAAAAATGAGGGCACTTTATTTATTACTTCCTTAGACTTTTCACATGAAAACTCAGAAAACTGTGTTCCCTTTGAGGAGAAAGAATGCCAAAGATTCACTTTTAGAAGCACAGTGCCCAAAGAAAAATTAATTTACTCAATAAATTTCTATACAGTGACCAAACAAGGCAGCACCTTGGAAGAAGAGACCAATGAATAATTACAAAGGAGGACTCAGACAAGTGGAAGAAATTACAGAAACATGTGGGCATTTCCTAGAATCTAACTTTATTTTTTTTCACATTTTCACTGTATCCATTTACTTGTCTAGAGAAGGCATACTGAATATTGAAAATCAAGCCTAAAACTACATTAATTATGAACTCACAGGCCATTTACAATTAAGTACTCTCTCATACAAAGCATCAAAAAGTTAGTACAAATACTAGTCTTAAGCAGTCACAGAAGCCTAAGCCACGTTTATTTGCACATGTACAGTAATGGGCAACAGACACTCCAAGTTCAGACAAATTCATAAAACAACGAAGTTATTAATCACTTGGTACACTTGTGCGCTATCTTGCTCACATATTCAAGTAAAGATGAACTTCCTTCACTTTGTAAACTTCCATACAATACTTCCTTAAACAAACAAACAAAAAGATACTTGAAACCACAGATCGGCATGTTTCAGTTGGAGTCAAAACAAAGGTTACAACAAGGCCACAAACCCAAAAACCTAAAGTTTAGAAGATACTGCACTTCTATCTCCTTCCCCTAGAAAGAAGTGATTTTTTTAACAGTTTATGTATTTTAACAGTTATCACACAAGTAACCATGTAATAATAATTAGGAAGAAAATGACAACCAAGTCATATTCTTTTATCTACCAATCATATGGCTTAAGAAAACAGGAAAATGCTTAAATTAAAACAAGGGAAATTAGGAAATAGTAAATGATTTTTAAAAAGAACTATTCCCTCACAGCCGCAGCAACCTGATTCTGACAACTCAAAAATATAATTGTCTAAGGCAAATAAAAGCGAGGAAACCTTAGTAACATTCTAATTGTGTTTAGCATCTAATGATAAAAGCTGAAGACGATATCAAGAGGTTATTTATTATACAAGTAAAAACAAGAACGTCCCCAAAATAATGAAAGAAATGCACATTTATTTCTACGAAAGCAATATATGATACAGAATTATAGTAGAATGGAACAGACTTAAAGATTTACCTATTAAAATATACAGATTCTTACTGAAGAGTGTATGACATTTTAAAAATATAACAAGGGATATTAATCTTTTTTATTATAATTATTTTTACACATTTTGGAACCTCACATAATTTTGATAAATAACTCTTACAAAATTATGCGAAAAGTACAAGAATGTCTGGTAAACAAACAGTTCGTATTTTCCAAAAAGACTTTTTACAACATGCATTTCTTAAGGCAGCATCCTCCTTCCAAAGAAAGATAATCCTTTTACTTATCAAGAAATCTTCTGTACATAGTGTGACCCTGCCTCAAAAAAACCAGGGCTGGGAGTTTGGCTCAGTGGCTTAAGCGCCTGCCCTGGCAGGCATGAGGCTGTGAGTTTGATCCCCGGTGCCGCAAAAAAAAAAAAAAAAAAAGAAAGAAATCTTCTGCAGCAAACAGGCTAAGAAAGCCTGGCTTCTTTCATTTTAGCCTTTTGTCTTTCCTGTCTGATTTTCGATTTCTTTCACTTCTTGAAGATCTTTTGCCTGATCGACTGCGCTCTGATATAGACCTCTTTCTGTTGGGCCAGGAATTCTTATCCTTTGATCCTTTTACATCTTTACTACTTTTGAAGATTTGTGATTTCTTTCTAGTCCTGAAGTATCCCTCCGCCTCCGATCCACGCTCCTTCTGTGCCTTCTATCTCTGTTATGCCCCCGCCTCTAATCTGACTTCTACTTTCACTACTACTAGTAGTGCTGCTGCTACTGTCTGCTGCGGCTACCGCTTGGGCTGGAGCTGCTGCCGGAGCTGCTGTGACTACTACTGCTGCCACTCCTGGAGCTGCGTCCACTGCTGCTACTAGTGGAACTGCTACTGCTATTGCTTCGACTTCTTCTCTGGCTTGCTTTGTTTCTGGCACGACCTCTACTTCTGCTCCTAGTTTTGGTTCTGCTTTTACTTTCTGCAAGTATTGTCAAGACTGGCTCCACTGGCACCTCCGTGAGTTTCACAGATTCTACAGGAAACTCCTTGCGCTCAGGTAGTAAGTTTCCTTGATCCTGAATAACCTGAGGTGATGGCTGCAAGAGAGCTGATGGCAAAGTCTCAGGCCAAGAACCAGCTAGAGGCTGGAGTACTGATTGGGACTGCAGCTGGGCTGGGGCTGGGGGTTGGGGCTGAAGCTGGGGCTGAACCACAGGCTCAAGTTGAGGCTCAGATTCTTTTTCTTCTTTTTCCTTAGACTCCTTTTCTGTTTCTACAGCACTAATGCTCTCTTTTCCAGGAGAAAGAGATTTACATTCTTTGGCTCAACTTTCAAATTCCATCTCTGGTTCCAATTCTTTGCTAGTTTCATTTTCTGAAGACTCCATACTTTATTAGCTTCCATTACCCCCTGCTCAGCAATTACATTTTTGACATTCTCAACCATCTCTAGCACATCCATAACCTCTTCAGCCTGACTATCCTGCTGCCTCTCACTCTCTCTTACCTCAGTTTCCTCCATCTTAACCTTCATTTCCTGTTTGTTCCTCGTCTTCCTGTTCTTTCTCTGCATCACTATGAACTATGCCTACTTCCTTTTCCTCTTCCTCTCCTGCTTCCTCTATTTCTACATCATTGTGCTAATTGCCTGTCTCCTCCAAATCTCCCTGTTGCTGAGCCACATCACCCTCTTCTTGTTTCACCTTCTGTTCTTCATTACACACCACCTGATGCTCTTTTTCCTTCATTGCTTGTCTTCTAGGCCTAGCTTCCATTTTATTTATTTGTTCTGCAGATTCGATGCATCTGCCTTCAAATAAGCATTCATTTTTCTCTGGGACTCTTCTATTAATTTTGGAGTAGCTGCACACATTCTTCCAGGCATATACAGAAAATGGGACTTTGTTTTAGTTCTTATATATTTAATTATCTTGGCATTATGTTCATTCCACTCTTCTTGCAGTTGTGTAAGCTCAACCTTCTGTTCCAAAAGCTGGAGCTCTGTCTGTTTAGCATGCCTCTCTTCAAATAGCTTTCTCCTCTCATTTTTAAACTGTTTTCTCTCTTCTTCTGCTTGAACTTCAAGTTTTTGTTCAATTTCTTGACACTTCTTTTTCCTTTCAATAGCAACAGTGGATTCTTGTTTAAATTTCTGAAGAGTACCCATCAACAAGCCAAATATTCGCCTGTTCCTTTGTTTTCCCTTTTCATCCATATTTTGATCCTGGATAAGGTCTCTGCATGTGCGTTCTTTGGAGGTAGATACAACTGAAGACTGCAATGATGGGTTTTTAACATCATCATCCTCAGGGTCGCTTTCTTGTCGTGATTCTCTTCTTGTCCGTCGCTCTTCGCCCAGCCTACTGACTGCCCCTTCAGGGTCTCTCTGTTTCGCTGCGGGTAGTCCTCCTCTATCTGAGGATCCACGCCTCAGCAATAAAGTACCACGTCCTCTACCTCCAGCAGGACCAGAAAGGGCCAGCAACCCGGATTGGATGGGCCTCACGTCACTCGGATCTCGCTCGGTGAGCTTGCGAATATTGTCATCCACTTTCTTTAGGCTCTCTTTGGCCTCTTCTAAGCTGCTCCTGCAAAGTTCTCACCGTGACCGCCATCTACCCACTGCAGCAGGATTCGCGACCCCTCTACAGGCCTCTAGAATCTAACTTTAGACTGCAACATTCAACATTTAATTAAGTATATCATTTAGTGTTAAAAGATTAGGGCATTTCTAATATTACTAGAAAAATATCAGTAAAGATATTAACAATTATAGCACCCCAAGTAGTGTTAAAGTGAGAAATAGTGTACAAAATTTTCTATTTACAGTCAATGAAAATAGTTTTATAATATTGCTTCAATACCTATCCCTAAGATATTTCCGATTTTGGGCTAAAAGAACAACACTTTATCAGTAATGTGGTAAAAATTTTATTTCTTTTAAAAAACTTTTACTACAAGTTTCTTTAATATATGTATGCCTATATCTATATCTATATCTATATCTCCCAACTGCTTTGTAAAGATAAACAGCCAGAGGAATTAGTTCTCTGAGTCAATAGCTGATATTTCTTCCTTAATATTTCCATATACTTATTTGCTGATTCCAGCTGGCTATGACAAACTTATTTGAATTAGGTTAATTTTATTTCTTAATTTATTCAGAAGACGTAAAGTTCTGATTCATATCTTTATGTGCAATGAATATTACCCTAGATGTGCCAAAAACATCGTTATTTGGAAATTATTTCTAACATTGTATACGTTTGCAATTTAAATATGTTTTCTGACTATAAGTAAGTTAAACTCTTAAATAACCTTTGTTTCTCAAGTGCCTTTTTTTTATTTTTTCTGATTTACATCAAGTTCTTCTTTTGGAATATTTGTCTTTTTATCTCCTTAAAAATGAGGACAGCTGTTTCAAATGTTTGATGTAGCCTCAAGAAAGTTTCAAAAACCTGATACATTTCATCTGCACATGAACTGTTTTGCTTACACTGATGTGTTTTTAAATGCATTGACCACATACCAGATTTATTGCTCAACTAGCTATATAATCACTACAGGCCCCATAGGAAGGAAACTTGGGCCAAAAGGAAATAAAAATACTATAGCCTGTGGGAACCTCAAACCAGAAAATAGCACTTACAGAGCTGCACATTTACACAGCTATACCTACAGGAATTGGATACTATTGATGGTAAAAAATACCTATTAAGATAAATTATAACTCCTACATTCCTTCACCTTTAAATAATAATGTCTTTGTAATATGCTTTTTAATGTATGTGTGTGTACAAAGTAAGGATACGGGAAATGGGAAAGAGGAGACAAGGAGAAAAGAAAGGAGAGAATGGAAGCAATTAAAAGAGATTTCTGAGTGTTTCAATGAGTAAATGGCAATTTTACAGAACAGCCATGCAACCTGGCTCTTCTGAAGTATTCTATGTTAGTTGTTTGTGGATTAGTTTATTATATTTTCATTTGAAGAACAAAGAACACTATATGGGCAAAACTTTACAGTAGACATGCTATACATTTCAACTCATTTTTAATTTTAAGTCCATGATAAATGCATTGCTTTAACTTGCTTAATTCTACCAATAGGGACTCAGTTTTTAAACTTTCCAAAGCACCTAAAAAAGCAAAAAATTGGGTCTTGTGCTTAAAATTCTGTGAATTTGAAAGTCATCTCTGCAATATATTGCATCTTACCATTTAATTTTTCTCTTTTTTTCTCTTCTTTCTCCTTCATTCCCTCCCTCCTCCTTTCCTACATCCTTCATTCCCTCCCTCATTCCCTCTCCTCTCCTCTCCTTTTCCTTCTTTCTTTCTTTCTCTGTTTCTGTCCCTTTTCTTTTCTTTTGCCAGCACAACAGTTACTCAAGAATTGCAGAAAATATGAAAAACTGCTTACTCCTTAACTTATGTCTCACCTAAATCATGGTAAATGAAAATTTGCCATTATTTAGTAAGATAAAAATCTAGATTTGAATAAAAACAGCACATATTCTTTTTAATTTCTGTCATTGCTGTTTTGTTATTCTTTGCTTGAACTCATTATTTGTTAATTATTTTCTCTTAATGTACACATGCGATGCTTCTCAATATCTTCAACATAATCTCACATATGTCCATGCAAATTGTTCAAATATCTACATGATTTAACTCTTTTGTTCACTACTGGGGATTGAACTCAGGATCTTCCATATGTTAGGCAAGCACTTTACTGCTGAGACATAACCCCAAGTCTGTATTACTGAAAAAACAAAATAATGGGTACATTTAAATGACTTGTCACAAAACACACAGGATGGAAAATAATGTTTAACTTACAGGCAGTGAATATTTATTCACTTGAAAAAACAAAAAGGTTTAACAATCAATGATAGTTGCTAAAAGCATAAGTTGAGTTTTTAAATCTCCATTAAAAAAAAACAACAGTGCATGCATAGAAGGAAAGGGGGCTGAAGTTGGTCTGCTCCCATGGTCTTCATTTGGCCTGTTTCCTTGCACCCTACCCTTGCAAAAATGGCAGTGTTTTTCTGGCCCCCAACCGTTCTTTGTGCCCAGAGCTGTGAGCTGTATCCTAACATGACAAAAATTGATGTTCATGAGAGTTTAGACTGTGCTTTCTTCTGTCTGCACAAACAATACAAATACGAAGTAAACTATTTTTTTTAATAAAGCATGCTTCAGAGTGGACACGAATTAATTCATTTTAGTAGGGTATCAACCTGCAACCTTATGACTGTAACCTTAGTAGACCTTAGAATACATTATTATTTTATAATGTTTTCAGAAAGTATAGCAAATTCTGAGTATTTACTCAAGTAAGGAATCTTATAAAAGATTATTACAGTACTGATGTAGTATTATACTGCTTTTTTCCCCCAAATAGCTTTAGAACCCTCAGCCACAGTTTTATGTAATCTGAAGGTTGATTTTGTGATATAATTTTCAAAGTACTTGTCTGCAATCTTAAATAAGCAAATAGGATAATTCATAACCATGCAAATGTTGCTAAAGTATGTGAAAAGTAACAGTATGTACATGAAATATGTTTTATAATTATTAGAATCATGGAGCAGTATCACAGGATGAATTAGAAGAAACTTTAAAGAGGAAAAGGACCAAACAAGGAAAAATGTAGTTCATTTGAGTGCCAGAACATGCAAGCATTTTTATTTTTTATTAAATTAGCTAATCA
>RJWM01003856.1:0-108013 GCA_004363535.1 Dasyprocta punctata | reverse complement strand
TGATGATTTGATGCATTTGTCAGTATCTTTATTGAAGATTTTTGCATCTGTGTTAATTAAACAGACTGGTCTGTAGTTGTCTGTTTTGATTGGGTCTTATTCTGGCTTTGGTATTAAGGTAATGCTTGCTTCCAGGAAAGACTCTGGGAGTACTGCTTCCATTTGTATTTCTTTAAAGAGTTTGAAAAGTAGTGGCATTTGAACTTCTTTAAAGTTCATATAGCATTTGTTAGTGAATCCATCGGACCTGGGCTTTTTTTAGTTGGCAGTGGGTTTTTTTGTTTTCTTTTGTTTTATGTTTGTTTTTACTTCTTCAATTTAATTGACTGACATTGGAATATTCAAGTTTTTGTAGCTTCCTTACTCAGCTTTGTTAATTCATACGTGTCTAGGAGTCTATCATTTTTTTTTCTGAATTTTCTACTATATTAGAGTTCACATTCCCAAAGCAGTTACCAGTGATGCGGATTTCTGCAGACTTCATTGTGATCTTGCCCTTTCTATTTCTAAGTGCATGATTTTGGGTCTTTTCCTTCCTTGTTTTGATAAGTTTGGGTAAAGGTTTTGTTTCATCTTTCAAAGAATCAAATCCTCAATCCATTGATCCTTTGCGTTAGTTTGTTTTGTTTCGTTTTGTTTTGTTTTGTTTTAGTTTCTATTGCATTAATTTCTCATCTGATCTTTATGATTTCCTTCTTTGTTTGGATTATTCTTGCTTTCCTAAACCCTTGAGGTACATCATTAGTTTATTTATTTGACCTCATTCTGTTTTTCTGGCGTGCAAATTCACTGCCATAAATTTATCTCTTAGGAGTACTTTCATTACCTCTCATAGGTTCTGGTATGTCACACTGTCATTATCACTGATTGTAGGAACTGTCTGATTTCTTCTTGTGACCCACTGATTATTCAGGAAGGTATTATTTGTGTAGTTTCTGTGGTGTCTTTTGCTTTTGATTTCTAGTTTTATTACACTAGGTCCGTTAATATGCATGGAACAATTCTGATTCCTTTATATTTATTTAACCATGCTCTATGGACTAGTATATGGTCTATTTTAGAGAAAGTCCCATATACTACTTAGAAGACTGTGTATTCTGTTGTTGCTCAGTGGAACACTCTGTAGATATTCATTAAATCCATTTGTTTAAATGTTTGGTTCAACTCTGACAATTTTTGTTGATTTTTTTGTATGGTTGATCTATTTGTGACATTGGGCTATTCGGGTCCCCTCTTACTATTGGATTGATGCTTATCTGATTTTTCATGTTCATTAGTTAGTTGCATGAAGTTGTGTGGCACTGATATTTGGTGCCTATATATTTATGACTGCTATCTCTTCCTGCTGAATTGAAATGAACATTTTGTAAACTATATTTTCTAACATTGTTTTTAGACTATGTGTTTATAAATCTAGTAACCTTAAATAACAAAGAGAAAAACATTCTTTGTACACACCCTACATCAAACACTAGCCAATGTACTAATGATGCATTGGTGAGTTAAACATGATCATAGCTTTTGTGAAGCTTACAAATTTGTAGGTGTCAAGTAGAATTTTCTCATATTGTTTTGCTTTAGGCACACTCAAGACATGTCTCTTGAATATATTATTTAGATAAGGACAATAGACATTTTTTCATGGGTTCCTCTTTCCCAGCACTTTCTTTTAAATTTTAGTGTTCTAGAGTCTTTTATTTTAAATCTACTTTACATGATATCATTATAGTTAAATCACTTCAGTGATATTTTAAGTGCTCATGGCTTTCAGAGCCCTCTCTATATGCAAGGTTCACCTGCATACTAAGGAGAACATGCTGCTTCTCCTTGATCAATGCATAACCCTGGCACAGTTTCTTACTGCCACTATCTGCAACTCTATTCTTTATTATTTTCTTTGATGACAGAAGCATGCTAAGACATTACTATAGTGTGGATCTGGAATCCCTATCCCCAAATTCCGTGAATAAAAAGCTTGGTCCACAGTTAGCCTTATTGGGAGGTGGTGAGACCTTAGAGAGGTAGAGACTATTGAGAAGGAAATCATTTAGGACATTGGGAATTGCCTCAAAAGGTATATTAGGACCTTGGCCCATCCTCTTCCTCTCTTCTTTCCTGACCACAATAAAGTGAACAGTTTCTCTACCTCATGCTACCACCATAACATACTGGATCACCACAAACCCAAAAGCAACATGGCAAACAGCCATAGAATCTCTGAAACTATAAGCCAAAAATAATCCTTTCTAAGTTATGAGTTGATTATCTCAGGTATTTTGCCACAGTAATTGAAAGCTGACTAACATGGGCCCAGTAGGTAGGCTAAGAAAAAAGAATACTCAGCTATCACCAAGTAAATAGTCTCAATCAATGACAGAAGAGTTGGATAGTACCTCAGTTACCTCGTTTTCCAGGTAGAAATGCTGTGAAGCATGTTCTACAGTATTACATTAAGTCCCAATGTAGAGAGAACCCAGTTGTTCACACAAGTAGTTTTTGAACAGTACACATCTTGTATTGACTTCTTTTTCCTTCCCTTCGCCTACTAGTGCTTCCTGTTTTTTGTGGGTTTTTTTTTTTTTTTTTTTTTTTTTTTTTTTTTTTTTTTTTTTTTTTTTTTTTTTTTTTTTTTTTTGTGGCACCGGGGACCGAGCTCATAACCTCGCGCCTGCCTGACAGGCGCGTAAGCCGCTGAGCCAAACTCCCGGCCCTGGTTTTTTGAGGCAGGGTCGCACTGTGTAGCTCAGGCCGGCCTTGCGCTTGCATTGTAGCCCAAGCCGGCCTCGAACTCACAATGCTCCGCCTACATCAGCCTCCCGAGTGCTGGGATTAAAGGCGTGCGCCACCACGCCTGGCTTTTGTGGGGTTTTTTTGTTTGTTTGTTTGTTTGTTTTTTGTTTGTTTGTTTGTTTGTTTTGGTACCAGGAATTGAACTCAGGACCTTGCACTTGCCAGACAGGATCTATGCCACTGAGCTGCATCTCCAATCTTCCTGTGATTACCTTCTAAACTATTTTTAATCAAATCTTAGTCTCACACTAAATGACTGCCCATTGGGTCACTGTGTCTGTGTATCCCATAAACAACTAAAGTTCAAAGTGTATGAAATCAAACTAATATTTTTCTGACATCTAGCTTGGATATACCTGATATCAATAAAGAGATCTATTGCTCACATGAGAAAACAAATGATCAAGCATAATTTAAAATTTTATTTTTTCTTTAGCTTCTATGTCTTGTTACCAAAACCTCTCATTTTAAAATTTTATTTCATTGTAATGAACATAGATATTAATAAATAATATATAAAATGTTCTTCTTACCTCTATGAAAAAATAAAATCATAATCTGCTCATTTTCTTCATTACCATAATCCATACTTTTTAGATTCTATGTTGCCTGAACTGTAGGAATTGGTCTCTGTGAAAGCCTTTCTCCTTTTAAGTTTGTACATCCTTTAATGATTATTTTTATGTGTCAATTTAACTGAACAATGAGGTACCCAGAATTTTCATAAAAACTATTCTCGTGTGTTTGTGATAGTGCTTTTTGATAAGGTTAATATCTGAATATATCAACTGAGTAAAACGGGTTCATCTTGTTAATGTTGACAACCCATGTATAATGTGTTATAAGGCCAACCCTTTTGAAGGAATGTGTCCTGCTTCTGTAGTTTAAGTTAGGACATTGGACTCCTCCTACCTTCAACATTCATTCTTCTTGGATTTGAAATCTGTCAGCATTTGAAGTGGAACTTGAACCATTGATGGTCTTGGATCTTCATCTTGCCAACTGCAATCTTGGGATTCCTCATCCTCCATAATAATGTAGACCATATCCTCATAATAAACATCTATCATCTACCTATCTATCATCTATCATTATCTATCTACAATCATTATCATAATCATTATAATTATCTATCTATTTCCAACTGGCTTTGTTTCCACGAGCAATCTTGACTAACATACAATTTAAATGCATACATATATAAGGACACACACACACACACACACACACACAACCTGACGTCATGCTGATCACCAAAAGAGAAGGAAAGGAACGAGAGAAGAGAGGAGGTAGAAATATACAGGAAGAGAATGCGTCACTAATCTACTTAAAATCAAAACTGTGATTATACAATGTTTTTTGGACAAAATTCAAATTCCTTGAGTATGGCAAGCATACTGCCTGCAATCTCTCTTCAATGAATATTTCAAGCTTCCTCCATCTACCTGAAGTCACAATTATATCGAACACTATGCAATTCACAGACTAGTTCATGTTATATTGTACCTTAACATTCTGAAATAGTTTGTCTTTAGTGCTTAAAATATGACCTCAAAACTTCCTTCTTCAGATGAATTCATTAATCAATATTCAGCTATGCTTTGGCCTAGTCTAGGATATCTGGTCCACTTCAAACCCCGGAGTTGGTTTAGGTCAAATTTCCATGTTGTAACATGACCCAACGCCGATCTATATGTTGAGGAAGATATAAAAATGAAAATATCATTCTTAATTACAATAACCGACTTTCTAGCATAGAATAGCAATTAGTTTTAAGAATTTGATTTGAAACCGGTAGGAGGGAAAATACTGAAAAGTACAAAATGTTCTGATGTCTTCCAAAAGAAATTCAAAAATTTAAAACCTAGGAAAGTGATCTTTAAGTTTCAAATTTGCATTTGAATTTCTTCATTGTTTATTCATGCATGATATAAGCCATAATATGTTGTTTAACTAAGTTTCAGAGGTTAACTTCCTCTTCAGAAGAAAATAAAAAAAGTATTTAGAAAAGTAAACCAACTTAATCAAAGAGAATTAAATTTGAAATTAGTGAATATTAAGAGGCATTTGACATTGCTCTGTCCCATGTCTCCAAGTGTCATGTGGGAGTTGACCTTGATACCCTTATTGTCTGTATTTCCAATTACATTATTAAAGATCTGTATAAATTTGCCAACACGAGGTAGAGCTCACAGCTCTGGAGTAATTAAGTAATGTATTACTTCATGGGTTACATATGAATTGAACATCACTGCCATGGATTATTATACAAAAGCAGTAAAGCTATATCCTATTCCATACTACTGAATGAAAATGTCAACAACAAACATTTTTCTGTAGAATCAAACTTCTCAGTAAAAGGGCAGGAATCTGACTGCCCAAACAAATACACTTAAAAATTACAAACTATCTTCACTATTACTATCACAGAAACAAAAGAGAGAATGCTAATGTACCCCATAGCAATTTAACTCAAATAGTCAGTGTGTTACTAATGTATTATTAAAATTCCATTTAGCTAAATGTTAAATCTACAAAAGGAGAATATGTGAACTGCTATACTGCATTTATGTTTTGTCTTAATGGTTGTCTCTTCCTATAATGAAAGTATTATTTTGCACAGATGATAAATAAATTAGTCATTAATATTAAAAACATAATTTAGTTGGATAAATAGAAGCCATCAATAACCTCACTGTAAGTAAAAAATTGAATTAACAATCACAAGCACAACTGGAAAAATACCTTTAGGAGTTGTTATAGTTGGTGTTTGGATGTCTCCCCAAAGCCTCATACAGCCATGGAGACAGCTGGGTCTGGCATTTGTGATTGGTTCAATGCCTAGCACTAGGATTGGCCATGTGAGTGCTGCACCCACCCAGGGACAGGTAGCTGGTGTACAATGTAAAGGAAAGAAGGAAACTTGTTTCTCCCTTTTGCTCTTTTTGCTCTTGTCACATTTGGTATCTGCTGCTGCCATGAACGGCTGCCCCTCACCCATGCCACTCTGCCTTGAAGCCAGCTGAATATGGACTGAGACCTCCACCAATTGTGAGCTAAATAAACTTTTCCTTCCTTCATTTTGGTTGTCAGACATTTTGTCTCAGCAACAAGAGAAAAGTAACCAAGACAGGAGTCAATTTATAGAAAAATGGATGAGAGATTTATTAATCTATTTCTTTTTTATTTTACTTTGCTATATATTTAATTACTCACCTTATTTTTTTATGACATAGGTGTAAAATTAATGATGCTTCAGACATATTTGTCACTCAATACAAATTTTAGTAAAAATATTTAATTTTTAAAATATTTTTGCATTTTTGGAGAGGATCTTACTATGTAGCTCACACAGGATTTGAATTCCCTATGTAGGCCAGGCTGGGCTTGAACTTGTGGCAATCCTCCAGCCTCAGTTTTCTGAGTGTTTGTATTACAAGGCTGTGTCACCCTGCCTAGCTAGAAAAAATACTTGCATGAATGAATGTAGAGTTCTAGGGTTGTCTTTATTCCAGTGCAAGTACACTATTGTATACTACAGTACAATCAGGTGGTTCAATAAGTGGATTGTTCAAACTAATTGTGAGGAAAATAAATGTTTCATTTCATATTATATAATATTTGGACAGCATGAAGTAAATTTTATCGTAGAAATAAACAGAACAGAAAAGCACTCCTCTTCCCTTATTCCAACCCGCTAAGCCAGAAACAAGGAGTTAATGCAGGTGGAAGGGTAGTGAGCAACAGTATTCTCATCAAAGCATAACTAATGGTATTAGAATCTATTAATAGAAGCACACAGAATATCCATAATAATCAGCTTCAACATGCCTGTTGATTTTCTCAATTTGAATTAAATTGTTCCCCATTGAGAATATAGCCTAGAGACCATATTGATTCTATCATTCCTGGCGGATTTTTAAATAAGCAAATCTGGTTTACAAATACTGATCAAGTGACAGGAAAAGCTGTAACACTTGAGTCTCCTGGCACCGTGGCTAAATGAAGTTCAAACCTGTCATCTGCCAACCTGTGACATTCCAGAACATAAGTCATGACTTTTGTTCATACCTAATTTTAAATTTTTCTATCTATCTCCAGTTCTTCAACTACATCTTATATCTATCTAGTGTTAACATAGGTACAAAAGTTCAATATTGTCATAGATTTTAGGAATGATTAATAACACAAACTTCAAAAATTTTGTATTTCACTAATGATTGAGAAGATATAGGGGAAAGTAAGACATGACACTGCCCTGTCTTTCACTATTACGTTGTTTCTAACCCTCTTTCTAATTTGTCTCCATGTATTTACTGAGATGAAATATACCAAACAAATTCTCAATCTTTGACACCTAAGTTTTAATGAAAAATAATCACATTTCAGGAATTTTTCTCTTAGAAAGTCTCAGTTTCACATTCTTTCACTTCAAATCCTTTTTTGAATATTCCTTCTTTTTCTTTCTCTTCTTCCTCCAGAATTTTCATTACAAGCATAATGCACCTTTTGCACTTGTCCCTTGGGTCTAGGGTATTGTGTTTCTTTTTATGAGACTCTGTTTTTGCTCTTCCATTTTGGAAGATCCCATTAACGTGTCCTTATGCTCAGTGATTCTTTCTTCAGCCATGTGCAGTCTACTGATGGCCTTATCAGAGGCACTGATTATATCTACTACCATGGTTTTAATATGTAGCACTACTTTTTTATTTGTTCTTAGATTTTCCTTTTATTTTCTTAAATTTATTTATTTTTGCATGTTGTATTTGTTCATTACAGTATATTTATTTTTGCATGTTGTCTTTGTGCATTACAGTATATTAATGTTTTAGAATCGAAACTAACCTTCCTTAGCATACTAATTATATTTTTAAAAATATTCTTACTCCAGCTGGGCATGGTGGCGCACGCCTTTAATCCCAGCACTTGGGAGGCTGAGATACGAGGAGCGTTGTGAGTTCCAGGCCAGCTTGGGCTACAACGCAAGCTCAAGGCCAGCCTGAGCTACGCAGTGCAACCCTACCTCAAAAAACCAGGGCTGGGAGTTTGGCTCAGTGACTTAAGTGCCTGTCTGACAGGCGCGAGGTTGTGAGTTCAATACCTGGTGCCGTAAAAAAAAAAAAAAAAAGTCTTTCTCCATTATTCTGACTTGCTACCATATCTGAGTCTAACTGTGATATTTGCTGCTTCTTTAAACTTTGTATTTTGTTATTAAGCAGCACATGTAATTTATTGTTGAAAGTTTATCATGGTGTATGTAGAAAAATTGGCAGCAAATAGGTGATTAACAGTGCAGGGATGAGGTGTGGAAAGCAAGTATGATTAGGTCTCAGTCTTTCCATGAGCCTTTTCTGAACTATGAATTCACAAATGAGTCTTCTTTCTTGCCCCGTCCCCTCCTTACATGGGGCAGGAAGATTAAGGAGGGTAAGATGTGAATAATTTACCCTGCCCTCGAATCTGTTAGTAAAAATGTCCCTTGAAGACAAGTCTTGTTGAGAAGAAAGGATGTTCTGGCACATTTCAAGTGGTTACTTTTCCTTTTGGAAGCATGAGGGGGGTTCTCTCTTCACTAAGATCTGGCTAGAGATTCTAGAGATGAAGCAGGAAATCGTGGCCATCCCCCTAGAGACTGGGCTCTCCCAGAATGTCTACCACACAGCCAGGTCTACACTGACCCGCCAGCAGTTTGTCAGCTCTGGGTTAGGTTTTCTTAAATGCCACAGTAGTCCCCATGAAGTTGTGATCATGGGCTACTACTTTGGTAAACTGTGATTCTCTGTGTCCATCTATCTATCTCTCCAATTCGGAGGAAAACAGTTTTCCCAGTGATCTCAATTCCCAGGCAAATTTAAAAAGAGTTCTTGATTTTCAGTTTGTTCTGTACTTAAAATGGACTGAGGATTTCATAGGGTGGACCAAAATCCGTAAGTCTCTCACACTCTTTTTCTATCTTTCCATCTCTTGCTCTGAATTCTGAGGGGCACTGTTGTCCCTGTCACTGGAAACTTTGTGGACTCATCTCCCCTTAGGCTTAGTCAATTGAATGCATAGGCAGGGCATCAGAGCACGCGATGAGAGAGGCAAGGGGCTAATTCTTCACTTCTTACCCTCCCCTCCCTGTCAGTCAGTGTCTCTGGCAATAACTCAGTATTCCAGGACTAGGATTCCACTGAGCAGCCCCGTCCTTAGTGCCAGCTCCAAAGCTCCCAGTAACATTCTTTCTTCCTCACTTATCTCTGGGTAATGACCATTACTCACTGTTGCAGATCCGTTTGCGTTTCATCATTTAATATATGAGGTGTGATTGAAAACTACAGTGAATATTTAAATTTTAGCAAATGTAATACAGTAAAATACATTGCATTACTCCCTCTAAAAATATTTCTTCTGGCTTGAAACGTGCTGTTCCTATAGGTCTTGTCCCTTTCTGAAGCAGTTCTGGGAAATCCTCTTTTGTGAGTATCTTTAACTGAATTGTCATGACTGCCTAGATGTCCTTCAGAGATTCTAAATATTTACTTTTCATGTTCATTTTGATTTGTGGGGAAAAACCAAAGTTGCCAGATTAGATAAATAAAGCAGATAATGTTTTCACTCAACTGTCTTTCCACTGATGGCACTCGGCAGCAGCATGCAACAGAATTTTGATCACACCTTCTGAAGGTACTCACAAAAAAAGGAGTGGTAGAGCTGCTTTAAAGAGTGGCAAGAAAGATGGGATAAGTGTGTTTGAAGCCAGGGGAAGTAGTGAGAGAGGAGTTAATGGCAATGTGTCTTTTACTGTAATCATTTAAAAAAAAATTTTAACATTCACCATACATTTTGATCGCCCCTTGTATTTTTTCTACAAGCAAGCCACTTGTTCAAATTCTCTTCATATGAATCATTTGGGATGAATTGTGCTTATAGTTGAAGTTAAGTAAATAAAAATAAGACCCAAGATAATAACTGCTTGCCATTGCATGACTATTTATCATTCCATGTAGATCTAAAAGAGGGGTAAGCATAATGTCAATAATAAGCTTACAATTTGTCAAACAAGTGGAGAAATGATTCATGTATGTATGTATATATATGCAATATAGATAACTATACTACTAGTCTCTGTTAGTTCATCCAAAAGAACAGTTTATGTTTTCATTGTTTGATTGTTTGATCATTTTTGTTTCATGCCCAAATCTTGTAGCCTGAACAGCTAATTCTAAGATTACAATATGCAATATATCAACTAGTGTCAATTTTCTACAATTTTTTTAATTCTGTATCATTTTTATCCTTTTTCCTGGTTTGCTTTTTAAAATGAAATAACATAAAAAGATTCATGGATGTAGAGAGAGATTTGTGACTGCAGAGAGAATCAGGTTAAATCTCATGAATTGTTTTCATCCGTCCTTCTGGAATCAAACTTTGAATGCAAAGGTTTTCATCCTGGGACAGAAGATGAATCAGAGTTGTGTTCAAATGAAAGAAAATCTATTTCTCTTCCACATAAAACTGCAGTACCCAGATTACTGCCTCATGAATGATTGAGGTTCCTTTTTGCCATTATTTCTGGTAAGGAGAAGTTCAGACCTGGCTTAAGGAAATAATAAAGGCACATGGTGTGGAGTCAGCCCAATTAGGCAGTTTCTGGTGGCCAAACTCTATGCTAGGTGCTGTGTCTACAGCCTTCATCAGGGAAATGACTACTTTCTTGTAATACTCTCCAGTGCTGGCTTCCACAACACCGCCCTTCATAGTGTCGCCTTCTCCATATTTCCTTCTGTGGTTCATCTTCATTTCCTAGCTCCTGTTTCTTGTCATAGCCTTAGATGATGGAAGTTCTTGATCCTACTTTTTCTTCTATTATACTCCTGCTTAGCAGAATACATTCATTCCCATGATTTCAAAAGATCCACTGAGATCCAGATTTGTACCATCAACCTCTTCCTTTAGTTCCCATTCAAATATCTCTTATAATTCAAACAAAACATACCCAAAAGAGAATTTTTATTCTTCCCTAGTTTAAACCTACTCCTCAATATTTTCCCAACTGTACAGTTCAATTAGACAACCTGAAGCTTAAATCAGGTTGTCTTAGTTCCCCTTCTTGCTCTTCAGCCCATTTGTACCACTTGTATACAGTCCCAACTTATGATTCTAATTCTAAAGCATATCTTAATTTCATCCCCTTAGCTCCAGTGACAACTCTAGATTACCAATACATGTGGTCTGAGCTTCAGCAAATGTCACTAAATAAAATCTATGCTTCTTATTCCTCTCAAATATATTTTTCTTAAAGCAGTAAATGTATTCTTCAAGCTGAAATTAGATAGTATTATTTACCTGCTGTGTCTTTGAGTTGCCCTTGGGGTGGCGGGGACAGTAGGAACAATGACCTGTTACTATTTCTTCTGGTCACTCTCCCAGTTCAGTTCCAACAACCTAGCAAGTCACAATCATCTTCTACTGCAACTCTGTGTTTCCTCTCTCTCTTGTTGAAAAATGCCAAGGTTTTTCCAAGCTCAGACTCCTTAAACATGACACTCTGTCTACCAGAAGCACTTTCTCTTTGTCTTTGTATGACTAATTCCATTTCACCAATTAGAGTTCTTCTCTAACTTTGTCTAAATTAAAGGTCAGGTGCTACAAAAGCAAGGGCGAAATTCCCATCCCTCCTAGTACCATGGTTCTCTTCTTAATAATGTTTGATTACAATGTGCAATTCATTATTTTTTCTTTTCTTTTTTTGTTACTTCATTGTCTACCCACCTTACAATATAATAAGGAAAAAGTGAGAGCACTTATATTTTGCAATCTTTTGAGTCATAATAGAATGATTAATCTTAAGCGTCATAGTTAAATACTTTAGATGAATTTTAATTGCTACAAACCAATACTATGCCTTTAAGAATCAGTCTGTCATCTCATATTTTCATCTTAAATAATTACTCCCTTTGTCTCAGAAAAATCTCATTGATGACACTAAACTGTTAGTTGATGCCCTTTTGACTTACTCACTATGAATGGCAAGTCATATGTGGTGAAAAAGTCCAAAGTAACAAACTTTGGTGACATTTAAATAACTTTATTTAGTCATTTCTTCTTTTCTCAATAAATATAGTTGATTTAAATTATAAAATATGCCCAAAGCATACCTGCATCTAAAGTTTAATTCTAATCAAACATCTAACCGATTTTCATGTCATTTAAACAGCCCTCATAAAATATCTTAATAGCCTGTAGTCAAGAATTATATTCTTAATGCACCTCCTTTGTAGAAGAAAACAATGAATTTAATTTGCCTTCTTATGCAAAATGCGATCTATTATCAGTCTGTATATACTAAAAAGCTGCAAGTCAGATGAAATTATAACATAATCATATGCAGATCTTATCTAAAGTTGACTGACTGGGAAAAGAAGAGGACAGAAAATCATAGCCACGTAAGTGTCTTACAATTAAAAACTGCATCTTAAAAGTATAGCAACTCTCAGTGAACCTTTTGGCTAGGAAGAAACTGCCCATGAAAGTGTTTCATATACTGCATCTACAATGCAAAAGAGAAGCCTGAAAATGCAGGATTAATCAACAGCACACTTGATCAGTTTTGGTTTAAAAAAAGGAAATGAAACAAGTATTTTCTTTTTTTTTTTTTTTTTTTTTTTTGGTACTGGGGATTGAACTCAGGACCTTGTGCTTGCCAGGCAGAGGCCTATGCCACTGAGCTACATCCTTGGCCCTAATATTTTCTAATAAGTAACAGATTCTTACTTTTTGTAGCAGATGCTTCCTTTAGGCAGACTATAAGGTCATCTGTAACACATCCAGCAGCTCTGGACCTCTGTGGATTCCGTAACTGGTGTAATCCATAGTGGGAGCTGCCTGCAGTACATCACGTTCTCTCATCTCAGCTCCTACCTGTACATCAACACTCAGCAATCAAAAACTTAACATCAGAGAGCCAGGCTCCAGAAGACCATTATGATTCCCAGAAAAGAATATTAAATTATTCCTTTATTTAAATTGCTTTAATTTAAAATGGTATTAACTAGATTTAAAGAAAGAAGCAGTTTAAAGAGTTCACAGTGTCAGTTGGTGCAGTTTGCTGCTTGAAAGTTATCACACACAGTGTTGTACACTCCCATGCACTGGAGGGCGAACACACTTTAAACTAAAAATATCTGGGCAATTCACAACTGATAGAGGTGCTAGTTTTATCTACGGGGAATAATACCAGCACTGGAACTTTGGATACACTGAATCATTTAGATTAAACTTTTAATTTTAAGAAGTAACCCTTCTAAGGGTAATATTGCAACCGCATCTGTACAGTGCCAAGTGAGGAAAACTAGAAGGGATTCACTCCAAATCAATTCTACTCCCAGACTTGTGAATCGATGATTCTAATGCGTACTGAACTCATAATGGCCAAAATATTCCTTTCTGAAAGGTCCATCTTTATTTTGAACTATCTGGCCAAGGTTTTTGAATTGTTGACAAACAAGATACTTTAACCATACACAAATGGGCTGTTATGGTCCCCAAAAGACTCGGGGTTCAGCAGTGGAGCTTTTGGAAGGTGATCGGACTGTGGGAGTGCTACAATCATCAATCGATTAATCCTCTGAAGAGTTAAGAGCTGAATGTCCTGCAAGTGGTGGGCCAAGTCAAAAGAGGCAGAAAAGGTGAATCCCCACAGTCATGACCAGAAGGATGTATCTCCCTGCCTGGCTCTTCTGCTCTTCGCCTCCTGGCCACTATTGGTTGAGCAGCTTTCCCTGCTCTATGACCCTCTGCTATCTTGTTTCTGTTTTGCAACCAACTGACCATGGACTGTAACATGAACCAACATGAGCCACTCCTCCTTTAAACTGGGGGTCTCAGATATTCTGGTCCAGAAAGCAGGGAAGTGACTAAAACACAGACATTCACATCTAATAAAATCAATGTTTAATCTTTCTCCTTTTATGTCTAAGATGAAAATTTTATAAAATCATAATTGGCACATTAATAAGCTCATCCAGGTTAAGAAAAAAAGAAAACAGGAAAGTTGCCAACCAGAGGAGCTAGAATCAGAAACAACTATGCATATTTTTTAAGATATTCAGTTGCTCTGACAACAAATTGTTTTAATTAAGTTACAATTTTACTTAGAATCAGCGCCATGCAATAACCAAGAGGAGCATCCCTTATGCAGGATCCATAAGGTTTCCCCATAAGAATTTTCAACAGCTTCTCTGCTTCAAATTCTTCCTCCAGTTTTAGATGTGTCTGCTGCCTCTAATTCCTGAGTATTTCAAGCTTCCTTTAGAAAGAAATAACTCATCTCTCATGGCAAGCAGTCCAATCTAAGTCAGTTACCACCTGTCCTTTGCTTTCCATCCTCCATAATTTCATTGACACCCCTTATGTGCCATCGTCTTTTCTCTTACTTGTTTTATCCATGTGGCTTTATTCTCCTTTCCATTACTCTTAGGAAATAAAGATAAATATGCATCCTTAACCAGAGGTCTAATGTAGTTTTAAAAGTATAGGAACATAGATAACACGAATTTTCACACTAACTATGCTTATAAAATATATAATGTTTAGCAAATTATTAAATAGTATATAAAGGGAAAAAGGGAAAACATGGGACTACACTAAAATTTCAACAGCATTTGTATTAGCATGGCTTTTTGTACTCTTTTTTCACATCTGTCTCTTTTTAAGTATTAGAACATATGCTTGTTTACTCTTATACTTGAATATAAATTAAATTTTGTTCTCTTAAATCATAATTGGAGAATATTATATGTTGATATTTTCTATCCAAAAAGTAGAAATTTTCTTATTGGAAAAAAAACTAGAAAGAAAATAAGTAGTTTGGTATTTGGGGACAAATGGTCCTTTTGCAAACTTATTAGTTTCCTAGGGCCATCGTAACAAAGCACCACCAACTAGGTGGCTTTGACAACAGAAATGTATTGTCTCACAGGTGTCTGAAACCAAAGCATCCACATGCATATGCAGCTCCTTCTAAAGGCGTTGGTGAAGAATTTGTTCGAGGCCTCTGTCTTGTCTTTTGGTCCTTTCTTGGTTTGCATCAGGGTAACTCAAACATTTACATGGAATTCTTCCTGTGTGCTTGTCTGACTCTGTATCCACATTTACTCTTTTTATCATACTGCATCAAAATTCAGCCTGCTAATCTCAATTTACCTTGATCATCTGCAAAGATCTTATTTCCAAATAAAGTCATTGGCATATGCTAACAATTTGTACTTCAACATCTTTTCGGGTAACACACACCAATGTATACCATCTCGTTAATGTCAAAGGCTTTCAGGAGCCCTAAATTTCTACTCACTTCATCTAGTTGGAGTTTCTACTTCTGCTCCAGACTTCGGATCCCTCTAAGTGAGCCATGCATAACAGATCATTAGAAATACTGGAGAATGTTTACCATTGCAGAGCCTTCTGTGTGACCCAAACATGACACAGCACCAAAAACTTTAAAGTATCTAGAAAATACATATACCACTGTCCTCCAGTCTCAATTAGAGATTCTAATTGCATGAGTATAAAGAGAACAGGCAAAATGAATATTTAAAACTCCTCCTAGGCCCTTTGATTTATCTGTCAGACATGAGACTTATCTGTCTCCAAGTATGTACCTCTAGGCATGTAGAATATAATCTACTAGAGTGAAAGTCACAATTTCACTTTCTATTAATTTCATAGATACTTTTAAATTTCTGCTGGCATGTGTTTTTCATAATTACAACATTAAGGACATATTACACATAGAAAGGTCTGTAATTTATAAATTAAGATATTTTTAAGAAATACACAGTCAATGCTTTCCATTGATAGTAGTTTCTGGAGGACCACTGGTCTAAGGAGTACTGAGACAGATAATTATCTCATTTTCCCAATCATGTAAGTAGCCACTAAATGCAAATACAATGATAAGGATGACAGTGATGAGGATTCTTATTAGAGCTATAATAAAAATACTTTTATGTGACATTATGATATATAACTTTGTATTTATTATGAGGCCTTTAATTTGTAACCATTAAAATGTTTTATACACCAGTATCATTATATAATGCAAGCATTTATTGCCAAACAATGAGCAAACTGTATACATAAATCTGTTTATACATAAATCAGTTCTTTGTTAGTGCATTTTAAAGCAAGAAAAATACACTGAAATAATGGATGTCTATTTTATCCTCAAAGAAAGAATAATATAGACCCCCAAGGTAAAGGGCAAATTGAGAATTCTAATATATGTGTATATCTTGAAGGAGGAGAGAAAGAAAGAAGAATAAAACAAAAGAGAGACAAAGGAGAATTTTTTTAAATGGAAAGAATGTAAGAAGATTTCAGGTATTAAATTAGAGAAAAAATACCTTCCCTATAAACAATATAGTTCTGCCAATGGTGCTGAGAGAGAATGAGGTGGAATTGATTGTGCCAGAATTAGATAAAGTGCTAGCTAAACAAAGAGCTTCTGGCATCCTAAAGAACGAGCCAGAAAGTATAAAAAAAGATCAGCTCAGTGGCAGTCAGCCATTAGACTCCAATGAAGCTAATCCACACCACTAACTTACGTACGAACTAGATTTTCCTCCTGTCTGTTCTCACAAATAATCATTAATTTTAAGTGCAGCTTGGGCAGGTGCTCAGAGAGTCCCTACTGTTTTGACATTGTGTTGGATTATTTCCAAAGCAGCAAGCTGGTATAGTCCTTGAGTCCCTTCCACTTCAGTGCTTCTCAAATTCACTTACTCGTACAGACAGCCGGGCTCCTACCTGTAACATTCAGGGGCAGGCCAGCTATTCTGACATGCAGAGAGTGTCATTTAAAAATTCAGAGCTAAAACATCCATACACTTATTCAACAAGTGACAGTGGGAGCATCCAGTCACTTACACAACCTGTGTAGGAGGTCTGCCTGGATAACATGACTGTTGATACTCTGTCTATTAGATCTGCTGCTGTGGACTGAATTTCTGACATCTTTTTGTTCAAGAAGATTGCTATGTACTCTGATTTACTGCACATAAGGCTAGTGCAAATCATACATACATTTATCCTGAACTAAATACAGAGAAAACATTGAAAAAAATAAGGTTTCTACTGCATGCAGATCTCAATGTTCAGCATTTTATTTCCCATCCACTGTTTCACAGTACCCCAAACAGGATAGCCACTTACTTTTCTTACTGACCTTACCTTTATTCTTTTAGAGAAGGTAAGTAAAGAATGAAGGTGAATATGGCCAGGAGCTGCTTCATCTACCTCTTGTCTCCCCTTATGAAGGCCCTGAATAAAAATATTATTACTACAAAGAACCTTAGTGAATGAGTGAATGACTATGATTTATGAAATAACTGCAAATGTAACAATGGAATTGTAAAACCAAGGGAAAATGCATTCTCAATATGGGTAACACTTCTTTACCCCTAAGGCTTATAGAAACTGCCACCTGTCTTGATGACAGATTCATGGTGCCCACTGAAAGCTTTCCAGGTGGTTAGAAGAGAGTACAGTCACACAAGGAACCATCTGTAGCATAAAGACATCTGCCAACATTCTCCTCAAGATGCAGTGACATATGGATAGATCAAGTCAAACTCCTAAGAAGGAGAGGCCTGTGAAGTAAGAGCGCATTAATTTTCTGTTGGAGTTGTTAGATGACTGACTCCTACCTACAATATGTGGATATACTTACTGACATATAGGTAGATTAGATGGATTGTCCACTAACATAG
The DNA here is from genome assembly GCA_004363535.1 of Dasyprocta punctata. Lineage (NCBI taxonomy): Eukaryota > Metazoa > Chordata > Mammalia > Rodentia > Dasyproctidae > Dasyprocta > Dasyprocta punctata. The sequence goes on along the minus strand of RJWM01003856.1, from coordinate 90,473 downwards.
AAAAATGAATGATAGAAGATAAAAAACAAACACTACTGTCTCCTAATATGGGTAAGAGATTATCTGTTCACTAGAAAAGAGATGTGTATGGATAATTCAAGGTACAGAAAGTTTGAGGTCCTTCCCTAAACTTCACATATTGGGATATAATAACTCTTAAAAAATTCACAAGATAAAGAATTTTTGGTAAGTACATAATGATTTTAAAGGAGAAAAAACTTAAAAAATTAGAAGTCAGTGAAGAGTGCAATCACAGCTCAAGTTTAAAATATCTATTAGATAACAAAATAATAAGACAGTATTGACAAAGAAATTGAATCCAGACTATATCCTTCAATAAACTTTGAGAGTATCAGGTTTAAACATGAAGTTACATTCTTTGAGATAGAAGTTTGAGAAATCTGAGGGAAATACAATTGTCTCTCTAAGTTGAGGACATTCATGTCTTGCATTTTAATTTCACTTATACAGCTTGTGAGCTAATGCCGGATGGACCTGTTTTCCTATCTAGTTAGAAAGGGACGAGAGAAAGGGAAAACTACACATGCTACAATTGAAAACGAGCCAAGTGGCAGAGTGCTAGGGAAGGAATTGGCAAGCATACCATCCGAGAGATCAAACCGGTGACAACTTTCAATGCATTTTAAAAATAAGATGTTGTATAGTATGACAAGTACAAACTTTTTAACAAAAGCAGTGAAAATTGTTTCACTTTCTCCCTTTGTTTGCAATTATCATTCCAGCTTTCTAAATGTTCCCACTTGCTTTCAGCTACATTGCTATTTTGGTATACATGTCAAGAAAGTCTTGAAGACTGTATTTTTCTAATCTTGGAAGATGCCTTAGCTTTTTTTTTTTTTTTTTTTTTTTTTTGAGAAAACAAGCTTCCAACAAAACAAAGGAAATTTGGAAGTAACTTCTCCCTGAATAAAAATGGAAGATATTAGAATCAGAGCTGGCTACTAAAATTGTTCATTTCCTATGAGGCCCATAATCTAGTCCATGATACTCGAACACAATGGTTCCTTTTATGCAAGGCCCGTGGACTATTTGCAAGGCAGTTCTATCTTTCAAACTATTGCTGTAATATAGAGAAGTGCCAGCCATCAAAGCCCTATTTTCCAGATAGTAAATTCGCAGTATGAGAGATTTAAATCGTACTTAATGATCCAGAAGAAAAAACTGGGTGTTGGATCTGAAGTGCAAGCCCAGACTGGCAGGTATGCTTTTACTTCTGCAAACCTCACTTTTCCTGATGGATGTGAATACATCGCGTCCTGCCCAGGAGGCACCAACACTGGAAAATGTGTCCCGTCACTTTCTCTCACCACACAGAGCAGGGATGGCTCGACCTCCTCTGCCTGTGCTCGTCAGTCTACACTATCTTAGCACAGCAAACACTCGCCTCTGTGCCACTGAGAATTCCATCAAGGTGAGATTTTCCTAGAAAGGACACAAGGCTGCAGTTCCAAGTGGGGACACTGAGACATTTGGGAAGAGAAGGAATCCTGCTTCATGTTACAGGTTTTAGCAGTGCTGTGGCCTGGGTTTTTGTTGTTGCTGTTGTCTTGTTTTTTTGTTTTTGCTTGGGCTATCAGAACGTAAAAGAAGGATGGATAGCATTTCAAACACCTCCAACATTGTCATTTAAATTAACTCCCCAAGTATGCTAGTTCACAAGATTTAACCTAGTGAAAATGATACCTATAATGATAATAATTAACATATTTTGACACATTTCATGTCCCACTACTGTTATCCATAATTTAGATATATATATATAAATCGACTAAATTCTTATATAAGCCTATAAATTGGCAATTATGATTATAATATAAGAAATTGAGGCAACCCCAACTTGAAAATCCCCCCAAAGTCACATGGCAGAGTTTTCTCTCTCCATCATCCTTAGTATCAACAATAATTTCAAGTATTATGTGTCATATTAAAGTTATGTCATTTTATAATAAATATTATTGACATTTTAAAAATATTGCTCTCTTTAACTACTTGGCATTTGTATTTATGAATATTTTTATTTTTATGGTGATTATCAAAAAACAAAATAATAAGAATAGTGATATGCCTAATACTTATGTTTCTGGAACTTAGTAATGAGCTATATTATGTAATACAATTTTGAAAATCTTAAATATAATAGTATTTTATTTTCATGCTGCAAATATCTGCTATCAAAGCACTGAGAAGTCTATAATGCCCCAGCAAATTAACCTACACAAAACCAAGAAAACATATTGTAATAGCAGACAATTTAAATATGATCAAGTTATTCATTTTTACCTTATATCACAAATCATAAATCATAAGATTTCTCTTCTTTTGTATTTAAGTTATGAGCCTGATTCCACCTTTCTAGTTCGTGTGATTTAGAGAAATTTGAAATGCAAGCGAACTAATGTGATTTATTTTGTTGTGCAAAATCCCAAAGCCAATTTGTGGCACCCAATTGCAAGCTCTGAGCTCTTCTTAAAGTTTCCTGGAGGTTCCTGTTTAAGAAAACCGTAATTCACTTCTTTACCATATTGATCTTAATAACTTTCATTGAAAGATCCATCTATTTTCTGGAACAAATATTCTAGTAGTATTTCTTTTCTATAATTTTCATATATCTCTTTTACATGAATCGTTTGGTCTTTGAATAGTTCATTAACAACATCTAAAACTTTACTCATCATTAAATGGCAAGATAAAATTACTACAAAAGGGACTCTGGAATACAGCCAACCTCCATACAATGGAACTTGACAACATACCGCCACTTCTCTTTGTTTTGATCTAAGTGGAGCTCAGCAAATATGGTCTGATTTGGGATCTACTGAACTGTATCTATGGGGAGAAGGGATGCACACAGTATATTCAGCCAGCTTATGGATGCTGAGTGAAGTAGGTACCTATGAGCAGGGAGGTTGGAAACACAGTTTTTAAAGATACCCTGCAGCATAACTTCAAACACTCTGTCATGGCTGTGGACCACTGGGAACCTGCACAGCAGATGGCTGAAGCTAATGCCCAGCTAGAATGAAACGACTGCTTTTACAAAGGAACCATCTGCCCACCAATGAGAGGGGACCAACCTTCAAATGTAGGTCAGTCTGCAATTGTAGATATGGTAAGGAAAAGGCTGGGATACACATTTTCAGCTTAAATGTCTTCCAAAATAAGTAGGTTTCCTAAATATCTCTCTCGAATTAACTAAGCTCATCACTGAATTCATAAGTAGAATCATATAATATGAATACATTTTAGCATAATAGTTTTAATAGCATTGAAAAGATAAATTGGAAATCATATAATAATATATGATCTATAATTATATCTGATAAAATGTCAAATATGCTCTTGACTATTCTTAGATTTTTTAAACTCATATGTAGCTATCGCTTTGATTATATTAGCTATGCACATTTTTATATTAAGTCAATTATTTCCCAATTATTGACTATCCATTACTCACAATAATTGCTATCTAGACAGGAATCACATCACCCACGTAGCCTCTTCTGCTTACATTTTTCTCCCACAGTAAGAGATCATTCAACAGATAAAGCATTTAAATGACACACAGAGAGCTCTCACAGAAGAGGCTCTTAAAGCTGACACATATTAATTGTACAATTTTTATAAATTCCTCAGACAATTCCCAGAAATCTATAAATTTCAAATGCATTTACAATCAACAAAATAGGATGTTTTGTAAGAAAAACATCCCCTCCATGGCTAGGAAGTTAGCACTTTCCTCCACTAGTATCACTAGTGGGTTTAGCAAGTTATTCACATATTTAGCAAGTTATTGTATGTTTGCATGTGTACCCAAAATTATTTTCACATCATTACTTGTTTTACAAAGTCACCCTTACATAAAACATGATACGGTACAATAAGAATTTTATAACGCCCACACATGCGCACAGAGAAACATTAGAATACTCCAGATAATACAGTAACAAACTTGTGCATAATATTTATCCTGTCACTTAGAGCCGGTTTTCACTTTTTGACTTTTTAGTCAAAAGAATACATATACCAAAAATAGTCTAATCCCACCTGTGTACCCTTCATTTTGAATTTCTTTCTTAATTTTACATCATTCTGTGAAAACATCTGGAAATCATATTACTCTTTCTTACTTATGCAGCTGTAGTTATATATGGCTTTGTTTGCCTACATGTTCCCTGTTTATACGTGCCATGACACCACAGCATATGTGTGTTCACTCTTCTGATCATTTCTTCTGTTAAGCTGTGAAGTTCCCTCTATCAGAGGCTACCACTATTATCTTCACATGCTGATCACAATACCTAATGCACAGATTGCTAGGAAATAGCTTCCTTTTTCTAGAGTGAAAATTAAAGAAAAAAAGAAAGAAAGAAAGAAAGAAAGAAAGAAAGAAAGAAAGAAAGAAAGAAAGAAAGAAAGAAGAGAAAGGGTGACAGCATTATAGGACATCGCACTATGTGTGACAGCAAGCAAAAATAAAGACACCATGATGACTTTCACTATTAAAATTTTATGTTGCAGAAACAAATCATGACCATGACCTGGTTCCCAAATGTTGGGCCATTGTCTTAGAGGAGTAGAGTGACTGCTACTGACTCTTCCTTTCCATTTTCTCTTCATCTGGCTCCATCCATTCCAGGGAAGAACAACTGCATCCATCTGTGTCTGTTCTGCAGATAACAGAAAACCCAACTAACACTATCTTAAGACCAGTGGAGATTTGTTATTCATATATCACATTAAATCTGAGGATTAAGAGAAACTACCATTATTTTCTCTTTTCAGCAAAATCATTATTCTTGTCTTCTTCACCCCACTGGATTGGGGCCTTACACTCACATAGTAATTTCTGAAGTTCAAATACTGCATCTACATTTCAGGAATGAAAAGCAAAGGGACCAGAGGAAAGGGGGCATGCCAAAATGAATGCATTGCATTATATCAGAAATTTAAAAGCAGTGCAGGAAATTCCACCACCTGACTACCATTCATAATTCACTGAACTGAAAAAGGCTTAGTTGTACATGTACCAATTCCTCACAAGAAACATGAATATGCACTGCAAACATTAAATAAATAAATAGAAAAAGGCTTAGTCCTAAAGCCCTGGCTAGATAGAATGAAACTAGGAAAAAAAACACTGTATTGACCCAAAAATATTGAAACTTCACTGGTTAAACTGATTAGTTATGGCCTGAGACACTTCTTGGACTACAGATAATGGTACACAATAGTATCATATTTTAAAAGTCACAAACCCATAATATGCTTCTTCTCTTGAAATGATTGATTTTTGTCCCCTTGTATCAAGCAGACATTACCAGTGTTAGCTTCCTCTAGGTTTTCATAGCCACACCTCTCTGTTTTGTGCTTCCTTGATTTGAGATAGCTATGTGGGTGAATTGACTTAGGACCTGTCTGTTGACTGCTCATTTGAGGTTTGTATTATTTTCACAGTGTTTCTTCCATGTCAATAACCAAAGAGGACCAGTTTATGAGGTCCCATTAAAGAGGATGGTATACCCTAGAAAAAGTCCATTTAAACTTGAACATGATTATCCTTTTTCATTTTACCTTTACCTATGTTTTCAGCAGAGATAACAGATACTATGTCATTTGTACAGAAAAGATTTTCAATAGTTCTTGTCTGATTTTGGAGGAAACCTGTGAGCAGCAAAGGTGTTCTGTGTATAGTGCTGCCAGTTTCATTCATGCCAAAATATCTAATAGACCCAACGAAGGCAATTGGGCTCATGGATACACACATATGTTTGGATTTTCTCAACCAACAGATATTAAAATATAAATAGCACAATATTAGATATACAAAGTATGTTGATACAATTAAAATAGTTATTATATGAAAAAAAACAGTTGAAAACATTGCCCTAAATTGGAACAAAACAGATTGTTAAAAAAAAATCAAAGAAGTAAGAACATTTTCAGTGTCTGACAATCTAAAAAGTAGAAGAAAATTTAGGGATTTATAGACCAAAGAACCAACTATGAAAGCTGAGTATATTGATGAGATTTCTATCTGATGAAATAGGTAGAGCAACACAGGAAAACAATGAAACATACTTTTAAGAGTAACATAAAAATGCAAGGTATATCATACAAATGATGTTATATCAAGAAAGCAAAATTCGTAATGGGAACCTTTTGAAATGATGCAATGTTGACATTTTGCAACAATAAAAAGTGCCAATTTCTTTAGATTGCATACTACTATGAAAATAAGGTGTTGTCTGATAAAGGTGGTGAAGGACTTACGTCAATAAATGTGCAGAGAGAAATTAGTCTTATCTCTTAGTTTGTTGCCTTTTATCTTCAAGGAAAATATTGTTGGGTGATGGAATATAAGAAAAGCAATGGTGAGAGGAAAATAGAACCAGGATACATGACACCACCAGAAAAGTATACTTAACGCTCACTAGTAACTCCCACATACTAATATGTAGATTAGTCAGGAGAACAAAAATGAGAGAAGTGTTCAAAAAAGAAGCAACAGATAGTTCAGATGTCTAGAGAAAGAGTGTTTTCCAGGGCCAAAGAATAGCAGCAAGGCCACTGGAGCAAGAAAGGGTAAGCAAGTAGGACTGCAACAAAAAATAAAAGAGGAGAAGAAGATAGGGTCCTGCTCTTGTAGGACCAAACATGTGAGTTTTAATAAAGACATTGCATTTATTCTTAATGCATTGATAAGCCTTTGGAGAAAACAGAAATGCATTTTAATATTTCTTAAAAACAGTTGAGGGTAACTTTCATTATTGAGGTGAATGGAATGAGGTAACCTGTGTTGTCCACTCCAATAATTTGATGATAGCTTGATATTAATTTGTGTAGATGGCAGCAATGGAGGAAGCGAGAATATGTCATCTATATATATTTTATAAGTGTAAACTGAGATGTTTTGAATTAATAGGATATGAGGACTAAGGAAAAGTGAGAACTCAAGATTCCTAGACATTTGGCCTAGGCCCTGGATACCTGGTGCTGCCATTTTGCAAAATGAGGGAATCTGGAAAATCAATATATTTGGACAAGATGCAAGAATAGTGAGAAAAGCAAGAATTGGATTAATATGCTTTGGACACATTAAATGTGGTATGTTTATTATGCAACATAGGAGAATCTTCAAGTAATAATCAGACTTGCAACTCTAGGTTGAGGTTAGAGGTGAAAATTGGGAAGTGTAATTGGAAATTACATCATAAAAGATGCAAATTAGAGTGAGGTGACTAAATTAGATAATCTCAGGAATGGGTGAGATGAAAACAAGAGAGGGGCTGAGGATGAGCTGACTCCTTTAGATCAGGAAAGCAAAGGCAAGAACAAAAGACTGGCAGAAAATGGAAGCTTTGGAAATCATATAAGGAAGGTTCAAGATTTATTCTAAGAGTAGGAGGGAGTAGCCAATTATATTAAATACTGTGAAGTCATGAAGTAGCATGAAGAATAAGAATTAACTGTTGAATATTAAAAACTGATGATCTTGCCAAAGGCATTTTAGTGGAGGACAGAGATGAAATACGATTCAAGTGAAGTAATGAATGAAAGATCAGGGATAGAGAACACATTTAAAAAGTTTTTCCCATAAAGAAAGTGAAGTTGATACGAGTCAGGGTGTAGGGGACATAAGGAGTTACTTTGTTGTCACTGTTATTGGGTACATTTGTATATAGATCAAACTAATTCATATTCAGGAAAATATTCATCAGGCTGTGAGGTTGACTGTACTTTTGAAAATGATCACAATGAGATCTTGAAACTTCTCCATCAAGACATGAAGATTGTGTCCCTTCTCTTGAATCTGTGGTGTGTGACAAGCTTACAGTCAGGATCAGCAGAATAGAGGTTGTGCGCAGCTTTTTGTGGTTCTGAGATGAGAACAGAAAAGGTAATGAAACTTACTACTGATCACTGGGACACTCCCCCTGAAACCCTGAACCACCTTCTAAGCACTCTGACTCCCTTGAAGTTACTGTACTGCAAGAAAGCCCAAAGCAGCCTATGCAGAGATACCACAGAGAGAAGTTCTGAGACTTCATGAAGGAAGTCTTCATTTCTGTGAGTCCCACCATGATCTAACTAGTCACCTCAGGGATCCTGGGCCACAACCTCCCAGACGATTACTCCTAGAAGGCACAGTGAGATCAGTTGTAAAAATCTCTAGAGAAGTAGAAGATATGACTATGAGTTTGTAGTAGGAGTGCTCAAAAAGCAGAGAGTGCACTATAGCCAGGTGACTCAAATTAACTAACGGAGTTTTAAAAAGTAAAAAGAACAAAGAGTAGTCTGGAAGAAACAATGAGAAATAAAATGCTAAATTTAATTTATCTCTGTGTTTCATGAAATATGAAAGAAAAGCTGTCACAATTCAAAGAGCTGGGTCTATAGGAATTTTTATGGCTTCAACCCAGAATGTTCCCACAAACTCTCACATATCCAGAGATGGGGCTTTTGGAAGGTGATTGGCTCATGGAAACACTATATCCACCAGTGAGTGAGTCTACAACTAAATGCAGTTAGGAGAAAGAGTATAGCTGGAAAAGGAAGAGGCATGACCTGAAAAGCTACAATCTTGTCCCTGGCTCTTCTCTTCCTTCTCTGCTTCCTGGCCACCATGGGTTGAGCAGGTTTTCTCTGCCACACCCTTCTACCATGCTGTTTCTACCTTGAAGCCAGCCAGCCATTCAACGATGCACTGAACACACTGAAACCATAAATCAAAATGAAATTCTTATGTGACCTGCCAATGGTGAGGAAATGTTTAAAGAAAAGACATAGGACATTTTGTAGCGAATACAGTGGAATGGTGAGACAAATGGGAAAAGGATAGAGCCTCAGGTTAGGAAATGCAGAACCATGTACAGGTAAAATCATGAAAGATGATCCAAGAAGCTTGAATTTGTGTTCTTCACCAAAACAGAATGTGATGGCATTAATCCTTGTGACTTCCTGTGGAATGTGAAAACTAAACTTGATTTACAATTAGAGGGTGTGGTTTCTTAAACACTGTATAATCAAGGAGAGTAAGTAGGGGTGACAAGAAGAGTAGGAGACCATCTGACCAAAAAACATGTGGAGTTCTGAGGTTTCCTCCAGTCCTTCTCTTGTAGGTGTCAACCATACCATAGCTATGGAGACACAGACTTACCAGAAGTACAAGGACTGCTTTAGGACAGGATTCAATTTACTTACATATTTTTATTCATTATTAGCATTTGATACTCTAAGAATATGAGCTACCATGGGGGAAGATGTCTTATCCATCTTTGTTTTCCAATTAGTATCATACCATCTGGTACTTAATAGCCATACAAAAAGACTGAATAGACATACATATACAATGATTCACATATATATTTGTGATACTGTACAAGATAATCTGCATTTATGATTTAATAAAACATACTGTGATAAACTTTGTTGTTTTCATGTTGTGAAGAGTCTAGTTTTTGTTATATTTATATATTATACACTTATATAGTTTTTTAATTTAAAATATCATCTAACTTCCTAACTACTACTAGTCCTGGTAATTATCACTTGCATACCCATCCACCATAATGGACAGAAACTATTGTGAAAGGAAAACAGTGTTGCTGGCATTCCTTAAAAATAAAAACCTATTGTATTGCAAGATTTTAATGCCCAGGTGTTACCTAATGTGCTGTAAATATGTACAGCAGACAATCTCAGAATAAGCTATTTCATTTCCATGGTAACATCAGGGCCCAATAGAGGGTGCTGGTTAAAAACGGATTCTTTTCATTAAGACCACACAGCAGGAGGGGACAATTAGGAGGCTGAATAGAAGGTCTAATAAATTTAGCAAAAGTACAATAAAGCTGCCTCTCTTTTTACTGTAAACATTTGGAAAGCAAGACTACAAATACCATTCTTGATATATTCTAACCTATTTCAAGAGACAATGCTCACACTCTCTGATTCCAAATGTTGCATTGACTATGTCATGATTTCCTGACCAGATTGAGTAGGAAAAATAGCAACAGACTAACCTAGTAAGTTTTGTTTTGATTGTTATGATTACTTATACTCCATCTGATAAACAGATTTGTGATCTTTAATCACTGTTCTGTAGACGGAAACTAGCAAGTGACAAAAAGACTAATTAAAATTTATATAAGATTATTAAAGCTATAACATACAAAATATAATTTTTCTCTACTCAACTGAGGCTGCTATTAACATTAAAGGAATATTTTTTAAATCATGCATTTATTTGCCTAGATAATTTGCTGCTGTCTAACACAAAAGAATATAATTCAAAGCAAAGTCTGTCAGTCATTCCGAGGCTTGACAATGCCAGGCTAAACATCTGCACATCTGGGTGGATGCCTGGCTTTCTAATTCACTAGCTGAAAAATGATGAACTATCAGTTGTTATCCTAAGCATCAAGAATATTAATTCATTATGCATATCAGATATCAGTGCACTTGTTTGGGATACACTTATCATCAAAGATTATGTTGATTTTATTTAGATTACATCCAAATAAAGAATAATTGAATTGCTATGTGACAGGAAAAGATCCACTGTGAGAGAATTTTGCTAGGATGAAATTAACTTTCCAATGACCTTCATCTCAGAGTGCAGGGTAAACAGTACGGGTATAAGAACAAGGCCTACGTCAGTCTTCTCTCCCTAAATAGCAACATGAATAACCTCAGTTTCCTCATATACAAAATAGGTTTTAAAATCCTCGCTTTACCTATCCCCAGACACAACGATAATTTCAATGATTAATTAGCAGTTATGAGTTCAAGCTCTAGAATCAAATATACCTAATTTGATTCTTGATTACCACCACCATTATAAATTTATTCAGGTTTCAGCTTCCTCACCTGCGAAGGGCTGAGCTCTCCGTGTCTGAGGGTTAAGGAGAACATGGCCACCTCAGGGTCTTGGACTGATTCAAAACCTTCACTTGACATGGTCATGTGAAAAAGGCAGGTGAATAAGGCAGATGAGGACACACCAAATGTCTTTAGGAGTTGGCCTTTCTGTTGGGTGACACTGGGCAACAGCACAGTTTTGTTTATACCTCATCAAGATACTCAGGCAAGATGACTTCCAGAGCCCTTTCAGAAAGTGCCATTTTCTTCATTCATACAAAAATAAAGTTGCACATTCACCTACTGATCTGATCCTTTAAACCTATCACCAAACTTTCCCCGCCAAGTTTCCCTTCATGTTACATATGCCCAAAACATTTTGATTTGCTAATAAGGGGAAAAGACTTCGTCACCTGCTCACTGCGGTGATGCTTCGCTCATTCTCTGTGAAGAGGATGCCATGTTCAGATACCAGTCTCTCTGGGAAGCAGTGCGGAGTCAGCACTTATGAGGAAAGATTAATCCTTTTGGTTTATTCTGTGTACTACAATATTTTGTTTCCTATATGCAGCCATCTTTAGTAATTGCTCCCACATTTCTGATGATCCAAAACATTTCAGTATTAGAAAAAAATCAGTGATCCCCAACCACAAATTTATAATTTGTCAGATATGTAACAGCTAACAAAAAATCTCCTGCTTAAGACACCTAAACATGGAATATGTGTATTTTAGGTGCTTTTAGGAAAATAATTAAGATATTATTATTCAAAGTATTATTTGAGCCACAAAACAAAAAATAATTACATTTGCCATCAGCCAAGAGTAATTTCTCTAATTCTCTACTTCATATTTTCTCTGAGATTTTTCAATAGGCTTTTAAAATGATGCTGAACTGGAAACTAATCCAAGGAATAAAGAAAGCCAAGGGGGAAGAATAATAATAACAGACGGCTGTACTTGATTGTTTTCGTGGTCAGGCCATCCTCCTGAGTGACAGATCATTCATCTCCTGTCAGTTTCCATTGCCTAGAGATCATTCTGAGCTTTGTTATCAGCAAAACTCCACAAAGTGAGGGATTTTCTAACAGGAAACCAGATGTGATGGGGTCAGGCCCTGCATGTGATGGGGATATCTGGGTTAATGATGATTGATGCGATATCACGTTTCATAAAGGACACACTTTCCAAATCAGGTATTTTTCCTGTCACAAAGGAGCAGTTGGTGAATGCCTTCACAGCAAAGCACCAAGGTCAAAGAAGAACACGTGGGCACAAGAAAGTCCATTGCGCTTTGAAAGTGGCACCCGCAAGTTCATGCACCGTGTCCCACGTCCTGTGGGGTTTACCCGGTGATGCTCCGGAGATATCTGTGTTTACTGGGGTTCTCTACAACAGGGGCATTTTTCAGACCTATATCAGACACCTCATTTTCTTTGTGTTTGTTTGCTTTGAGGGTCTATTTTTAACTTCATTCCTCTAGATTATTACACTAAATACACCCTCACCATAATACTTTACCAGAATCAATGAGTTGATGTTCTACTTATTAATGTTTTTATCATGCATTTGGGGATTTAGGACAAAAAGCCACACAAAGTGGAAAGGCCCAAACAGTACTATTTTGTATTTGATTACTCATATAAAAATTATGATTTAATAAGCACTCCTTCTTTAGTAAGAAACAGTTTTAGTTTAACTTGTGGGGTTTTTAATCTAAGTGCTTACTTAGAGGGTATAAGAGGACAATTTGCAAATTTGTGCAGCTGAACAACCTCACTATTTAATCTTGGAAATAAATTTTTTTCAAAATGATTATGCTGTTGGTTTAGAATCTGAGATTTTTAAAGGGAAGGTTGTGAATAGCTATACCTATTCCAAAAGAGTTCTCAAAAAGCCTAAGCATTATTATGAAGTTATTGTATTTGTAAGGCTCTGAAAGTATCCACAGTTTTCTACAGCTATAGACGTCTTGTCAACATCTCCATGCTAAGCACCACATTTCACTGAAGCTTATAGTTACTGTTGATTTTTGTTTCCTTCCCTATAATTAAGATCAGGTAGGTTGAAAGCAATTGGGAGCAGAAATAATTCTGAAAACTCAGGTAATGCTAAATAAAAAATAAAACTATGCTGTCCATAGTGGATTGAGAATTTTTGATCTAATAAAATATGAAAGTAAATTTTATCTGTCAATATGACCAAGTCACAGACTACATAGATATTTGGTTAAGTATTATTTTGGGGGATATCTGTAAGGTTGTTTCTGAATTTCATTTGACTTGGAATACTGGATAAAAATTGTCTTCCCCAATGTAAGTAGGCACCATCTTATTTTTGAGAGCCTAAATTAGAACAAAGTTACAGAGAAGGGAGTCTGAGTTAGTCTGTTTTTCTGTCTGTCTCTCTCCCTTTCTCTCTTTCTCTCCTTTCCTTCCTCCCTTTCTCCCTACTCTCCACCTGACTGCTAAACTGAGATATTAGTATTCTCTTCTCCTTACACTGGGGCTTATACCATTGGTTTAGGCTTTTGGATAAGTTAAAACTATACCATTAATTCTCCTGGTTTGAGACTTGAATTAAAAGTATGCCAAATGCTCTCTTAGATGTCTAATTTCCTAACTAAAAATAGGATTCCTCAGTTTCCCTAATCATGAGTCGATTTTGTACATCTCTCTCCACATCTCTACCTCCCATATCCTTTTGGTCCTATCCATCTAGAGAATGCTGAGAAACACAAACATTGGTACTTAGACACTAGACGTTGCTGACTCAAATGCACAAACATGAAGAAATGACTTTGGAACTGGGTAACTGGCAGAAGCTGAAAGAGTTTAAAGTTATGCTAGAAATGTAAATATCAAGGAAGATTTTGGTTAGGTTTCAGATGAAAATGAGGCAGATGATATTTGACAGGAAAATATAGTGTGTATTTCAATTTTTAAAAAGTTATTACAGTATAAGTCACATTGCCATTAATGCTCAAAGTATTTCCCCCTGACTAGAAACACAGTTACCTCTTTGTTCTTGCCACTCTCTGAATCAGTTCTAGAACTCCTGTTTTGTGAGTGTCCTGAGTTTTCCTATCATGGCTACCTTGATGTCCTGAATCTATTCAAATGTTTACCTTTGACCATCATTTTGACTTTAGATAAAAGCTAGAAGTTGTATGCTGCCAGAGTCAGTGAATAAGTGGGGCAATGGCACACCATAATAGTTTTTCTGTTTTGTTTTTCTTTTTACCAGTACACACTTGCATTACATAATGATTGTATTCCTTGTTTGGAGCTGGTGCATGTACAAAACACATCTTAGTTCTTTTTTCATCTCCTTCCCCTCTCTTCCTCTTCCCATTTAAGAAAGGATCTATGTGTTTTGAAATCTGCTTTTCTGTTGAATGACACTTCACAGTAGCATTCACTATATTTTTTTAATCATTCCTCATAAAGACACTCTCTATAACGCACTTTCAGAACTGTTTCTGGACGGCCTTGTGCTTCAAGCACTGCTTCTGGAAGTGACAAGAAAGAGGAGATAAGTCTTCTCAAAGTGAGGGGAAGTACTTTGAGGGGGACTAATCGCAACAGGTCTTTCCCTGTAACTTTTAAACATTTTAACATTCAATGTATTTTCAGACCATCTCTTGTGTGTTATTAGAGACTGGATGAAAAGCCATCTTTATAAAGTGTCCAAAACGTAGCTGAACTGAATTCTAGCACCCTTGGAAGACAGAACTTGAGTAATGGAAGAGGATATTTAACTAAGGCGATTTTTAAGTCAAGTGTTGAAGTGGTATAATGATTCCTTTTGACCGCTTTCAGTAAAATACAAGGAAAAAAATTTAACTGAAAATGAAATTTCTAAGACAAAAGAAACACATGCTTGGAGTGTAAGAAAATAATCTGTTCGGAGTGAAAAACCTAAGTAAAAGTGTCTCCAAAGCACACCAAGGTGTGGCTGTGTAGCCATTTGACAGAGCTATCACTGCGGGTTTAAACCACAGACCTGGGCAGCTATCTCAACAGAAACTGGAACAGAGCTGGGATTACAGACACAGAAAGAAGATCAGCTGGGTTTGGAGGAAATAGACCTCAAGGCAGGAAGGCCACTGGCAGGCATTATTATTCAATAAAAAGGAGTGAAGGACTCTAAAGGTGATTCAGAGATCCTCAGCACTGCCACAGGCCCAGGAGGAAAGCCTGTCTCCACTTTGCTTTAAAAGGCAGACTCTCCCCACGTGGAGGACTCACTCAGAGGGTCAGGTGGACTGGGCTCTACAGACCTAGAGTGTCCAGCCAGCTCACAGAGATGACACTGCCATTTCAGAAGTCAGGAAAGCAGCGTGCTGCCCCAGGGGACTTGGAGGGCAGAGCACTGAACCAACGAGGAATGTTCTTGAGCCTTAGATGCAATAGTATTTTCTCGGCTAGGTTTTGAACTTCCTTGGGACATGTTACCTTTCCTTTCCAATTTCTCCCTGTTGGAAAGGGAATTTCTTTCCTGTGCCGGTCCTCTCACTTAGCTTAAGCATATAACATATCTGCTTTCACAGATTCACTGTAGAAATGGATCTCAAGTCTTGCCTATATCCAGGATGGATGACACAGAAGTAAGACTGGATTTGAGAAATGATACTAAACAAATTAAGATTTGGGGGCCCTTGGATACAATGAATAGATTTTATATTCAGGAAAGACATGAGATTTGTGGGACAAGGAGAAGAATGTTGTAGAGTAAATGTATCTTCCCTCAAAAATTCATTTTAGATCTCTGACCCTCAATGGTCTGATACATGGCTATAGGGTCTTTAGGGAGATAATTAGGCTCAGATGATAACATGAGTATGGGGACCCTGTGATGGGATTAACATTCTTATAAAAGGAGTTCTCTCCTCTTCACTACACGAAGACACAAGGAAAAAGTCTTCATCTGTGAGGCAGAAAGGACCCCCCACAAGAAATCTGCTGGCATCTTCATCTTGGATTTCAGAATGTTAGAAGGGAATCTAATGAGGGGGGTAGTAAGATGGGAAGAGGAAGGGGAAATAAATGTGATTAAGCCACCGCATGTATATGTACTGATTCCCAAGGGGAGTGTAACTGCTATGCACTGTATTACAAAATACACTAATAAAAAAGAAACTAAACCAGAATCAACAACTGAGATCTCATCTTACTAAAAAGTTTTTGCATGTCAAAAGAAATCTCCAACAGAATGAAAAGAAAACCCATGAATTGGGAAATTATCTTAGCCAACTGTCCCTCAGACAAAGGACTTCTATCTAGAACATACAAAGAATCAGAAAAAAAGAAAACAGACCCCCAAAAATCAAAGGCCCAATCCAAAATTGGGCACCTCAGATGAATACACACTTCTCAAATGAAGAAATACAACTGGAAAATAAATACATGAAAAATATTCAGCATCATTGGTCATTAGAGAAATGCAAATTAAGACAACACTGAGATTCCATCTCACTCCAGAAAGAATGGCCAAGATCAAGAAATCAACCAATAACAAATGCCAAAGGGGCTGTGGGGAAAAAGGAACTCTTTTCCACTGATGGTGGGAGTGTAGGCTGGTGAAACCACTGTGGAAATCAGTATGGAGATTCCTCAAGAAGCTAGGATTAGAGGTTTGACCCAGCTATCCCACTTCTGGGCATTTTCCTAGAGGAACTGAAAACATCATACCACAGTGATATATGTGCACCCATGTTTATAGAAACACAATTTGTAATAGCCAAATCTTAAAAACAACCCAAATGCCCTTCAAATGAAGAATGGATAAAAAGATGTGGCATTTTTATACAATGAAATACTACTCAACTATAAAGAAAGATTGTGTCGAGTTTTACAGGTAAATGGACACAACTTGAGACAACACTCATAAGTGAAATAAATCAAGCTCACATGTATAAATGCCATATTGTTTCACTAGTGTAAGAAACTGAAAGAGCAAATAAGTTCCAAAATCTACAATAAATATTGTGTAAAGGTAAGAAACTGCTCAAAAGGGAAAAGTAACTGGGATAGTGGAAAGGAGGAAAGAAAGAGGGGAAAAGGAAAAAGACATAAATTTATATATATACCTAAGATAGCTAAGATGACTATACTTCTAATGCTATTAGTTCTTGGAAAAGAATGGTTAATACTCATATGATTAGATCAATTTTGCATGTCTATATCTGATAATCTAAGCAACCCGTTTGAAGATAACAATATGCAATATAACAGTCATTATTAATTTCCTACTATCTCATTTTGAAAGCCTGTATTGTTATTGTTCTGGGTTTGTTGTGGTTGTTTGTTTGTCTCTTTTGTTTTTTGTTTTTCTTTTCTGTGTCTTTTTTCTCTTAAATAAAAAAAGAAATAAGAACAAATTGATTAATTAAATAAGACAAGAAATGAATGAGAAATAAACATCTATTAAGCTACCTAAGGTACAGCATTTGTTATATAGCAACCCAATCTGACAAAAATAAATAGAAAAATCTCTTATAAACCTCAATAAGAGTTGGTGATTATTAACTATTTTCCTAGGTAATTTGAAGACTAGAGCAGAACTGGGGGCATTAGGGACAAAGATTAAATTTCAAAATTATCAAAGCTCCTGAAGCTTCAGCTTTGGGTCCTTTCTTACATACTTAAAAATAATAATGTAGATGTATATAATATATTTGAATCCTTGAAACTAAGCACTCCAAGGAAGTAAAGATGAATTATGACAAAAACCAGTGAAAGAGATGAGAGCACAGAAAAAAAAATGTTAGCATTCACTTAAAAGTATTTTGTTTCTCTTTTAGCCATCTTATTTTGGGGACAAATTTATTAATAAAGGCAAGACATGCTTATTTCCATCTTGGTTCAGCAAAGTGTCTAACCAACTGATTGATTTAGTAAAAGATAAACAGTGTAGTAATAACCAAATTTTGTTTTAGTTATATACTGAACAAGAATATTTTGAAGGCATTTTTAAGGGAATAACTTCACACTAGAAGTACAGAAGACAAAGACTTAAAGCAGTTCTTACAAATCTCTGATAGACAGCAATCCAAAGGACAAAAGAAGAAAAGAAAAGTGCTCATTGTCTTCTGCCAGAGGCGTGGGGGAAATGAGATTTTTACTTTCTTATTGCTTGAGGTGAAATTACTGCAACCTGAAGGGAACATGAGAAATGGTAGAGAATGGCAAGCACAGGCGAGTAACCCTGAGAATCATTTCCTTCTGAAGCTTTCTCTTTTACAGTGACATCTTGGCTGAAATAAAACAGACGATCCTAGCACGGGCTACATTTGTAGAGTATGTGATTTTTTTTCTTTTTCAAATGTATTGTAAAACATTAGCCATTCTGAACAAAGAAAAATTCTGCACAACGTGTGCAAAATCTAATAGCCTGGCATTTATAGTCAAAATAGAGGTCTAAAACATACACCGTTAGCAGTACATTTGCTTAGCAATCTCTGAAGCAGCACATGATATTCTGTAGAAAAAGGAATCTTTCAGTGTTTTAAATAATAAATCCATACTAACATAAAAGGAAGCTACACATGATGAGTTTCACAATTCTGAACAATGAAGAACAAGAACAAGAAAGTATTCTATTTGCATATCTTTTATACTATTCACACAAGCATATCAGAAGCTCCAAACAATATTCCAGGGAAACGACAACATATATATTATAATATATATATATATAAATATATACATATATATATTGTTCATACATAAATACTCACATTCTGTATACAAATTGAAATAGAAATCCCTAAAAGCAACTCACATCTAAAGCAATTCCTTAATAAAAATCTCCTTAAATCCTTTGTTTTGTTTTCTATAATAAAATGCTTTTTCAACAAATTGATGCACATATGAATGAAAATCAAAATGAATAAAACAATCTATGATTAAAATGATTAGTTTTGCTCCTCCTTTCCCCACACTGTTTGCTCCTCAATTTGTATAATTTTTATTGTTTTTTACTGGTTTCAGTTTGTCCTGTGACTCATGTTTATGAATGATACATTCGTGAAACCATTTTGGGGCAGAGTGTATGATTTGGATATGCTGTGGTATGGATGTTTTGGATATAACCCTCAAGTCTCATAGGCTAGAAGCTTAGTCTCCACCTTGACAGTGTGAAGGTTAATGTTGATTGTCAACTTGATTAGATTAAAAGACATTTAAGAGGTTGGGAAGGGATTCTTCTGTGTGTGTCTGAAAGGGTCCCAGGAGTTTGACTTCAGGAACTAAACTGGTCCCCAACCCCTTCTTCAACTCTATGCTGCTCTTCTCCAACTCTATGCTGCTAGATCCCATGAGTTGAGAAACTTTCCTCTGCCCTGATCTTTTGCCACAAAGTTTCTGACTTGGAACCAGTCAACTATAAACTGAAGCCTCTGAAACCATGAGCCAAAATAATCTTCCCCTCCTTTGAGTTGTTTATGTCAGATATCTGGTCCCACTCATAGGAAAGCTGACTAATATAGGCAATGTTGGCAGCTGGTGGGATCTCTCCAAGGCGAGGCCTAGTTGAAGGTGGTTAGGTCAAGGAGGCTTTGCTTTGAGAAGGATTGCTGCAGTCCTCTTGGGTCCTGCCTAGTTCCTGTGCCTGCAGTCATTGTAAGGAGAGTGAGCCTGGTGCCTGGTTTCCTCTGGCTTTCTGCATTGCCAGGTGATCTCTTCTGTCACAATGCAGCTGGTCATGTTGTGATGCAGGCACAAAGCTCTCACTAGATGCTAGATAGCGTGTATTTTTCAGCCTGCAAAAGGCTAAATGAGCCTATTTTTCTTTAAAAAATACTCAGCCTCTGCTATTTTGTTATAATACAGAAAGAAGACAAAGGCAAGGAAACGGTACCAAGGAATAGGGTCATTTCTGTAACTTGAGCTGGAAATGTAGAAGCAACTTTAGAACCGAGAGTTGGATGGTAACTGAAAGAATTTGGGGGACCTGGATAGAACAGGCCTAGTCTGCCATAAAATGAGCATCTTGTAAATTCTGATGAAGGCTCAGAAAGCAAGGAAGTGAGGAATTTGCTGGACCCATCTTAGATTCTGCATAAGTGATCATGATAGAATCCTGATGGAAATGAGAAAAACTCTTAGAAATTAGGGTATAGGCTCCCCTTCTCCCACTAGTGCAAAGAACTTGGCTATATGTGTGTTCTCTGTGCACTCTAGAGTTTTATGAAAGGTGAATTTGAGAGTAATAACCTGTGACATTTGGTAAAGGACATTTCTAAACAGCAATGTGTTCAGGCTGTGGCATGGGTACCAATGGCCACTCTCAGTATGATTACTTGGGATTGGGAACAAAACTAAACAGAGGAGAAATATTTGCAAAATCTACAACATGACCAGGGAAGGAGTAAAGAAAAAGCATGTAAAGGTAGAGCCCAGTAACCAGGAGCTAAAGACATCAGCAGAATACAGAGGAAACTACACGTTTTGCATCAAGACAAAGGGAAAAAGATTTTGATGGCATCTCTGAAGTCCTCAAACTATCCCTCCCGTTATGGACTCAGAACTATTTCTGGGCACAGACTGGGGGTGTTCTTCCTGGGCTTACTACTCAGGTTATTCCAGGACTTGGCTTCTTGTTTGCTGGCAGTATGCTTCAC
This sequence comes from Dasyprocta punctata, assembly GCA_004363535.1. NCBI lineage: Eukaryota > Metazoa > Chordata > Mammalia > Rodentia > Dasyproctidae > Dasyprocta > Dasyprocta punctata. Next base: position 69,968 of record RJWM01003856.1, on the reverse strand, counting down.
CATTACTTCCTCTATGGCTCGGGGGTACATAGGCTTTGCTTGTGCTGCTGCTCTGAAGGGGTACGTGGCAGACCTTGGATTCCACACAGTGCTGATACTTCATGCACGCAAGGGTGAAAGTGAAAACATCTTGGTAGCCTGAGCAACCCTTAAAGGAAAGTGTAGGAGCCTTTCCAGAGACCTGCCATGAGGAGGCTTGGCCAACCTGCCACAGAGATTCTCCACTAGAAGACTTAGGGGTCATGGAGTTAGGTCCCCAGAATGGCAGAGCCACCAGTGATATGCAAAGCCAGCATTGGGGGGCAGCTGCTGTAGGCTGGGGGCCCCCGTCTTGAGCTCCAGCATGCACAGGAAGCCAAACTTAGAGCTAGAAGATTTAATTTTCCCTGCTCAGTTTTGGTCCTGCTTTGGACTAATTATTCTTTTCCACTCTCTATTCTTTCTTTTAGAATATGAATGTGTATCCTATCCCTGTCCTAACATTGGGTCTTAGAAATAGATAACTGACTTTCCATTTATAAAATCACAGCTGGAAAGAGTCTGTCCTGAGACTCAGGTGAGACACTGGACTTCAACTTTTGTGCTAATGTTAGAATGAGTTAAGATCTTAGGACTACTGGCATGGAACGAATTTGCCTTGCAATGTGAGGAAGACAAACTTTGGGGACAAGAGGCTATGGTTTCAGTATGACTTGAGTGTGCACCCCAAAAGTTTATCACTAAAAGTTTGGTTCCCACTGTGGTGGTGCTGGGAGAGTTGCAATCCCTAAGGCCTTCAGAAAGGTAGTTAAGAAGGGAACAATTTAGTACTTGCAGGATCCTGGTTGTCTCCCTTGAGAGGAAACTGTTATATAAAAAGCAAGCCTGGCTCCAGAATCCATCGGGCTTCCTGTTTCACTATGTGGCCTCTCCCTCTCTTCCATCTTCTACCCTGAAGCTGCCAGCCTACTAAATGTCCAGGACTAGTTCATGTTCTCTAAAATCAAAGAATGACTTTTAGGAACAATGAAGGTTAAGAACAGAATATATTTATTGAGACAAAGAAAGCTTCTGTCTGAGGCACAGAAGGGGTCCCAAGCCAGTTGCCAGGGACTCTATCTTTTTAGGGGACTTTTATAGAGTAAAATCATGGGGTGAGACGGGTTCAAGGTGGGGAAAAAGGAAACTCTTGAGGAAGGCATGAAGTGGGACAGAACTATATCTAATTTAATTGCTCAGGTAAAATCAATTAAATCAGGAACAAATGAGTCACATAGAAAGTGGGCATTCTTAAGGAGCAGTCACTCTTTCCATAGGGGGTTGGGATGGTGACTTCTGGCTTTCTCAGGGTGATAAAGACCTATTTAGAATATCAATCCTTAGGATGTGGGTGCATTTGTTTGACCTTTTGTCGTAAGGCCTGGCCCACAGTAGGAGGTGTCTGTCTCCCCACAGTTGCAAGATATCTGGTCTTCTGCATTGGCTCCTTTGAGGATCTAGCCCTATCTCACTGCCTATAATATTTCTAACTAACTCAGTTGCCTGTAGCAATGCCATTGGCATGATGCAGAGTAGAAGAAACTCACAAGAGGTAAACCTGATGAGGTTGCCTGATTTTGAACTCTCAACCTCCCAAACCATGAGCCAAATAAACTTTTCTTCTTTATAAAGTATCCATCTTCCAGTATTTTGTTATAGTATAGAAAACAGTTAAGACTTCAAATTTAGACTTCATCGCTGCTTCCTACTGAGCAACAAGCACACAATATTTATGTCAGTGTCCATTAATCTCTCACCCTCCATGGCTGCCAATATGGTAACAATATCAATTCCTCTATTTGCTTAAATTTATTGCTAAATAATTCACTTGCAGTTTTATTACTTATTTCAAAAAATATAGATAATTGTCCTTATATAACAAGACTCTGTGCCTCCACCCTTCTCTTGACTTAGACTTCCCTATCCTCTAGTTTCTGATTTTGATAATTTCTACTTTCTACACTTCTACTATTAATAGAATTTACAATAGTTATAATCAAGTTTTTTTTACCTGTAACAGCAAATTTTAAAAATCTATACAAGGTGGCTATTGTCAAAGATGTTGAAGGTTTTGTTTACTTTCCAGCTGCATAAGGGGCTGTAATTAGAATTTTCTCTTGCACAGATTTTTCATGATTCTATTTTGTTCTAGAGTTATGAATTTCCTTCACATATTTCCATGTGTTAACTATATTGATCACCTCTCAAAATTATCATAAATTTTCAAAAAAAAGTAACGAATCTCTATTTTTTTCATTACTTTTCTCCACAGGATTATTACTTAAAGTAACTTCCTAATAAAAAGTGAAAAAGAGTGATGTGGGTTTAATGATTGAGACCATGCCAAGGATATACAAAGCCTTGGGTTTGATTCCCCAGGATGGAAAAAAATAAATTTTACTTTCTGAGTTCATGAATAATGAAAATGAAATGCTTGCTAGTAAGGAATTACAGATTTAAAATTATTTTCCTTTAGATCTTTGAGATATTTCCTGTTGACAAACTGATTCTCATTTCTTCTAAAACTTTCTTTTGTTGTCTTTATTAACAAAGCTTTTACAATCAACTCTTTACCCCTCACGGTGTCTCATTGTGATAGCTGTAGTGTTAACATAAATAAGAAGTCCCTAGCTGATTGGTGTAATGCAGTTCTGGGAGTGTCTGAATGACCAACTTACTGAAGATGGAAGACCCACCATGGCTGTGGGTGGCACCAACCAATGGGCTTATAGCCTGGGTGAATAAAAAGGGAAAGAAGAAATATTCTGCTTTTTTGAAGGCCCTCCAGTTCTTGACATCACTTTGAAAGTCCATTTCTAGGTTTCTAGCACAAAATCTTCAGAGGGTCCTTTTGTATTTTGCACACCAGACTCTGCAGGTAGCCACTGTAAACGTACCTTGTAAGTCACACACACACACACACTCCTCCTGTGAGCCCTAACTGGTATCGAGGTTCAGTTTCATTTATCCTCCTACAAACATAATGGGATTTCAGATCTTGGAACATCTCTGGTTCCCTTCAAGCATCGTATCCTTGTTTTAAAGACTGCAGTATTTTCTCAAACATATGTAATCAGAGCTAGTTTTAAATTTCTCTTTCGTGCTTTAAATTATCTATGTACTTCAATTTCTTTTCTTTTCAAAATATTTTTACAATATCTGTCTTAAAAAGCATATTGTTTTATTGAAAGTCCAAAGATTCCTGCATATACAGGCATCTTGGTTGCTTTAGTGTCTTGTTTACATGAGCAATAAAAGCATCTTTTCAATTTTGAACTCATTTGAAAACTTTGCATTTATTCAATTGCCTAAAATATCTCAGGATATTAACTATAATCTATACATGACTAGCGATTCTCCAGTTTATATCGCTAGTCAGGATCTCTCATCTCCAGAATTATCATAAAAGTGTTATTCAAGTCATAACTTGATGGCTTATTGACATGTCATATATAACTTGTACAAAAAAATGTATTACCGATGTTACATTTCCACCCCACAAAATATTTTTTTACGTATTTCTGAACTCCCAGGATTTAGCCACACCTCCTGGTATCTTTCCTATCACTTTCATAACTACTAACCAAAGCATCAGAAAATGCAGTTCTAATTTCTAAATATTTCCAGCATTCAGTTTTTGCATACCCTCTCCTCTGCTGCCCTGGTCATATCACTCCTGGATTACAGCTGTAGCTCCAGTCTTGTCTGTGAGTTGATGAATTCTGCCCTGGGGCCTCTACCTTAAAGGATACTCAGGGTGACTATTTTAACACAGATCAGTTCATATAATGCTTTTGCTAAAATCTCACAAAGTCAGAAAAGCCCTGAAGGCCCTCCTTTATGTAGGGGTCTCCAGTCCTTTATGTGCATTTCCCTCCCAGCTCTCATCTCCAGCCACGGTCTCAGTCATTTTGCTTCTGTAGCACCAGGTTCTTGTCTGTTCTACAAACATCTCTAATCCCCTTCAACCTTCATGCTTTCCTACCTGCTGTTCCCAGAGCCTGAATACTTTTTCAGATATATCTGTAGCTTCCACAGAGTCTTCACTCAAATAGTATTTTATCAGAGAAATTTAATTGTCCCATCCAAAACAATAGAAACATCTGTCCCCCTAGCACTTCCTGCTCCTTTATCCAGCCTTATTGTTCTTTGTAACGTTTAACAAAATCTGACATATTCTGAATTAACTTTTTTACTTATTTCTGCTCCTCACTCCACTACTAGAATGCAAAAGCCTTTTACCTTTTTTGCTCATTAACCTTACTGCGTAACATTGTTGAATACATGAGTGAGTAGAGGGAATAAATAAATGAAAAATGTGACTATTAAAGTTCATTCACTATGTCTGGCACCTGGCAACTCCTGGTTCTTCTCTAAGTGCAAAATGACTATGAAAGGTAAAGATTTTAAGTCAATTTGGGGCACCGAGGCAGCTATGGTGGTGCAGCTGAAAACACTCATGAAAGGCTTCCACAACTGCTTCAGAAATATGAAGAAAGATGGGATAAGTGTGCTCAGTATAAGGGGAGTCTTCTGAGAAGGAATAATGGCAATGTGACTTTAACTATAATAAATATGGTCTAATTTAAACTTTCACTGTATATTTTGATCAGTGAAGTGAGTTATTAAAAGTTTAGCATGCTTACACCTGACGGAATTCCAGAGGCCTCCCCAGCAACAAGGAGAAAGAGACATTAGGTGACAATGATGACTCCAGTGCAGACTGATCACCCTGGGACTCATACATCAGGCTGAGTGTTTTTAATTTTATTTTAAGAAAATATTAAGCCATTAAAGATTTAAGTAAAGGAATAACTTGATTTCATTAATGTTCCAGAAGTGCCACTTTGTCTGCTGAGCAAAATCTTCTATTACAGAGGAACAAGGGAAGAAAACAATCTAGCAGTAAGGCCACTGGCCTAGCCTGAATGAACACGATACTCTCTTGGACAAGAGTGGTGGCAATCAGAGATGGAGAGTAAAGATAGATTTGGAATCTTCTCTATAAGTTGATACAAAACACAGTGTAAGAGTTAATGGCAATCATCAACTTGCCTGGATTCATCGAGGCACAAGCCTCTGTCCAGTGGATCCATCCCTTACTTTCCTACTGTAGATTTGTACTTCAGCATTGTAGTAGCTGGCTGTGTGTCTCCATGCCTTTCCCTGAGGGATACAGGAAGTAATCTACGTGTTTACCCTCTTGGTTTGATGAACAGCAAGGAGTCTTCACGTGTGCAAAAATATTAAAACAGCATTTAAACCCACCTTTATGCTCCATGCAACTGGTTTTCTATATGTTTACCCAAGGATCACAGAGGGTCCACAATACTCCAGAATTTGCTAAAAAAAAAAAGTTTTCTTTTGTTTTTTTCTGGTAAAAATAGCCCAATTCAGAAAAATGGCACATGAAAAACCAGATTTGTAAGTTATGGAGGAGGTCAAAAGTGAATTTCTCATGTATGAATGCTGAAGATGATCCATTATGGTAAAATACATGCTTTTATAATGGAAGAGTGGTGTGGATGTATGACGATGATGATGATGATGTGATGGCTTTGACACCGACTGTGTGAGCCAAAGTTCCTCTGATAGACAAATGGAGCAAGAATCAACTGATACAGACACAGGGAATGCAGACCACCCTGATTCAAATGACAAAGAAAAAAGCAATGTGAGTATGTATTTGACTAGTCAAAATGTGAAATTGTTACAGGCAGTTGAGTTAGCTAGAAATATTATAGGCAGTGAGACAGGGCTAGGTCCTCAAAGGGGTCAGTGCAGAAGCCCAGATACCTTGCAGCTGTGGGGGAGACAGACACCCGCTGCTGCGAGCCAGGCCTCAAGACAAAGAACAAACAAATGCACCCATATGCTAAAGGCTGATATTCTAAATAGGTCTCTATCACCCTGAGGAAGTCAGGAGTTACCATCCCATCCCACTACCGGAAGAGTCACAGCCCCATAAGCATGCCCGCTTTCCACCTGACTCACTTCCCCATTTGTCCCCCATCTAATCGATTTTACCTGAACAATTAAATCTTATTGGTTAGCCATAGTTCTGTCCCACCTTATGCCTACCTCGAGAGTTCCCTTTTTTCCCACCTTGAACCATCTCACCCCATGATTTTACTCTATAAAAGTCCCTAGAAAAGACAGAGTCCCTGGCAGCCGACTTGGAACTCCTTCTGTCCCTCAGACAGAAGCTTTCTTTCTCTCAATAAATAAATTCTGCTCTTGACCTCCATTGTTCCTAAAATTCATTCTTCAATTTTTAGAGAACACAAACTCGTATCAAACATATAGTAGGTTGGGAGTTTCAAACACAGCATAAAATATGTAATGAGTGCTTAGAATAGACATCAACATTTTCACATCAGCTGTTTACTTGCTTAGAAAACCTAAAAGATAGCATAAAAAATAAAAAAACTATGTGAACTACAGTGTAAAAATAAACAAAAGCCTGCCACAGAAATAAGCTTTACTTCAACTGTCACACCCAAGGCAATCTTCTTACACTGATAGCACATGTTTGCTTTTTCCGTACTTTCTTGTAGGGCATAGATGACATCTTTTTGGATTTCCTGTTGTCTTTGTGATCCTGTGCCTGCCTGTTCACCTGTCAGCTCATCAGTGTGCTCCACAATTTTTTTGCATGCTTCCTTGGGCAGAAACATTTTGTTTTTCTTTGGCTGTAAATGATCCTTTATGAGCACCAGTCTAAATCTTCTAAGAAAATTTCTCTGTGGTATTCTGCGTTTATTATTTTCTTTGTAAACCATTGGCCAATACTTGGTGTTTCAAGTGACACCATAGTTGCTGCATAACTCATCAAGAACATCTACTCCATGTTCCGTTTTATCTTTGAAAGTTTCCGTCTCAGACTTCCATTTTGTCAAGGTTTCCCTCTCAGTATTTCCATCACGGTGAAATGTTGACATCGGTAGTACCAGTTTGCTTTATTTTCCCATATGTCAGGCCAATGTTATATTTTTCTGAAATTCAAAAACAAATTGTCAAATGTCACATTCTGATTAGTCAGGGAGATGAGGACAACTCTGTTTACAACATCATTTTGTTTATTACTTTATGAAAAAGGACCTGATGACTGAGTTCCAGATTACATGTCTAAGTAGAAAGAATAGTAATTCTTGGCATCTACAAGGGCATAAATTTTTGTACCATATTTTGATCTTTCCACAAATCTTTTACATTCCTGCAGTCACCATGAAAAATTTGTGTTAAGTATAGCAGACCTATGAATGCTTTCAGTTCAACTAGTAAGGTGCCATACTAAAGGCAATTTTGAATACGTCTACTAGAGCACACAGAAAGTTCTACATGCATTTTAGCCTCTCTGTATTTCACAGTATTTTATAGCATTTCATCTGTTACAATTTCCAACACTCACTGGCAGTGCTGGCATTCTGTCCAATACATTTCATTCTTGCCAAGACTTTCACTGTATTTTCAGAGTCAGTTTTAGCATTGAATCATTCCATTTGGTTGCATTGTGATACAGGAGAATAAAACTCCCAACCTACTAGATGTCAGTACAAGCGCATGTTCTCCAAAACTGAAGAATGAATTTTAGAGACAATGGAGGTTAAGAGCAGAATATATTCATTGAGAGAAAGAAATCTTCTGTCTGAAGGACAGAACAGGTCCCAAGCTGGTTGCCAGGGACCCTGTCTTTTTAGGGGCTTTTATAGAGTAAAATCATGGGGTGAGATGGGTTCAAGGTGGGAAAAAGGGAACTCTCAAGGTAGGCATAAAGTGGTACAGAAGTATGGGTTGCCAAAGACTCTGTCTTTTCTAGGGACTTTTATAGAGTAAAACCACAAGGTGAGATGGGTCCAAGATGAGGAAAACTTGGAAACTCACAACTTGCTAAGCACAAGTTGCACAATATAGTAGGAAGCTCCAGACAAAACAGGAAGAGAAGCGAGGTGACAAGAGTGCCACAAGGGCAAGGGAAGCTAAGCACACCTGCAATCTGTGTAAATGAGACATGTGCATGGAACATGCAGTTCTCATGTGTGAAGACTACCGTGGGTGTGACTGTTGAAGCAAGTTTATTTTTGTGGTAGAGTTCTATTGGTACTTTCATTATAGTTCATACAGAAATTTATTTCTGATGCTGTCTTTTAGGTTTTGAAAGTAAGTACGCAGTTGATGTGAAAATATCGATGTCTGTTTTAAATGTACAATACACATTAATTGAATAATTTATTTTATCGATATTTTATGTTTCTGTTAATGGCACACTGTATGATATAATAAGAACCTCCTGACAAAATAGCAAGACTGCTGAGATGTCAAGTATGTCCTACAAAAAGGCCAGGAAAGCAAAAGCCATGTGTTGTCAGTGTAAGAGATGCGGATGTATGTAACATACTGTTGTCATGTATGTAGACTGCCTTAGGTGTGATAACTGATGTAAAGATTTTTTGTAGAGTGCTGTTGCTGTTTTCATTGCAGTTCATATAGGAATTTATTTCAGATGCTCTTTTTTAGAGTTGGTATACCAAAAACCACTGTATATATATATATATATATATATATATATATATATACATATACATATACATATACATATACATATATATATATATATGTATTAAGATACGGTCTTGCTAAATCCCTAAATTGTCCAGCTGAGTTCACCTTCCCATGGAGCTGCACCTGAGTATTGTTTGACTACTCTCCTCCGCAAAGGCAGCTACTACCTTGGAAAACTTTCTGTACTTCAGACTTTATCAAGCACTTCCTCAGGAATGAAGCCCCAAATCTCTCTAAATTCTAGGTAGAACTCTAGGCAGTTCCAAACTACCTTTAATTGGGGATTCTAAAACCTCAAGAGTCCATGCAATCTTGTGTAAATTTCATAACTGGACTCAGACATCAGCCATTCTGTGTGGCATAGCCTTTCCCCTCCTTTGACGTGAGATAATATCCTAGCAGAAAATCTGGCCTGAAATGGAAGAATCATTGCAAAATTTATATTTCATTGCCTCCTCCCTTTATGTCAGATGACTCCCAGATGAACACTATAAAATCACTTCCCCCTTCTTAGATAGTAAAGAAATGGTGAAAGCGCGTAGAACAGCCACAGTTGGGCATTTGCTAAGCACTCACAAAATCAAGGTTCGAAACCTAACATCTTTCCTCTTTAACCCTACAATTACAAATTATCAGCTGAAAACTTTGTAAGTTTCAAAACAGCAATGTAGACTGGAGAAATAATTTGATAAATGAAATAATAATTGAGTACAAAACATTCAAATCCATGGTAGTAAATATGTCACCTGCAAGTCATGATTATGACTTCTGGGTAGTTGAGATATGGGTAGAGTTGAAATCCAATAAAGGGGATTTAAATGTCTAAAAAGGAGGAATGAAAATCAGGTGAGTGTGATGGAAATTCAGAGCTAGTGTTTTTAACAGTGAGGAAATATTCTAGCACAATAAATCTGCTGGGAAGTTGGATAAGAAAGAATAAATACTGAATGCGAAATATAGGTAGCTAGGACAAGGATAGATTTAATAGCATGATGGAAGAGGGAGGTAAATTACAATGGCTTCAGATTGATTCAGCAGTGTAGGAGTGAACAGAGCTCATATAGATATATTCCCCAAAACCCCGATGGGAACAGGACCAGGCAAATGCAGCAACAGCAGCTGCAGAGGGCCATGTGAGTAGAAGAGGTAATCTTTAAGCTCAACTGTCAAGAGGTCAGCAGGTAAGGCACCATGGTACCCACAAACCAAACACACTCTCTTGGACAGAGTTGGACAAATTATTGCTGAATGGAGCTGTGGCCAGCTGTGGGGGGTAGTCAGATAAATTCATAGGCAGAAGGCAGCATTGTGGGGTTCAGGTTCCTTAGCTTTATAAAAGGTCCTCTAATATCCTGACCTATTTGAGCCCATTCATCAGAGTACACAAGTATTGTGTGAAATATTATAGGACACTGAGAGACTAGAGAACTATGTGTGAAATCTTTAGTTAGTCCAATATCTCAGCTACTGCTCTTGTTGATATATCCTTTTATTAGTATTATTAAATCGTTTTATCAAAGAGCTTTTTACACTACTCACAATGTAACTGGTGTTGTCCTAAATGCTTTACAAATATTAATTCACTTAATTTTCATTACAGCACTACATGATGGGCTCTACTATTATCTCATTTTACAGCTGAGTCACAGAGAATTTCGTCATCACAGTAATTGATTCAGAACCTGTGACTTGTAAGTTTTCCACTTAGTTACTCATTTTATTTAAAAGTACTTGCTTGCAAATGAGAGTTATGACTTCACTGGATGAAATGCATTTCACCCCATTTCTGAATGGGTCATTCAAGACAAGTTAAGAGCAATGCCTTTGTTGGTTAATTCTGGCCCTCTGTTCTTTTGCTGACAGAAAGGACCAATGCAAGCAAACTTGGAGATGTACCTTCAATCATCAGTTTTCTTTAAATCTACATTAGATGCAGCCATTCACAGATGCTTCTCAACTTACAATGGGGTGATGTTCTGATAACCCATGATAAGTTAAAAGTGTTGGAAGTCAAAATGCACTTCACACACATCCATAGCTCAGCATAACCTGGCAACACAGCACACTGGAGGACTGGTTGTTCACCCTTTTAGTCATGGTGCTGACCAGGAGGTGTAGCTTGCTGACACCACCCAGCATGGCGAGGAAGTATTGTTCCATAGCTTGCAATCCAAAGAAAAGATCAAAAGACAGGTGTAGCTTCTGCTAAACATGGATCATGTTTGCAGCATAGCTAAGTTGTCAACCATACCTTAAAAGCTTCACTTTCATGGTCATACATATGGTTAATGAAGTGCTGATTGTTGTTTTTCTCTGTTTCACTTCAGAGGATAAGATTCTTGTCTGACACCCTGAATCCCTTGCCCAGCTTTTGTCTAAGAAGTTTGGAAAGAACACCCATGGGAATTTCCACAGTGATGTGGCTGGCACTCCCAACTTTGTAAACTCAGCATCCCTGGTCTAGCAAGTCGATTCTTTCTTTCAACATGTTCTTTGATCTCAAGATACCTCAGGTTTCTTAACTTTCCTTTTATAACCCTCCATAACACTGCATGTATCACCTTATCTGTCAATCTTAAGTGTTTGTATCAATTTAATGAACTTCTTCTTAGTTTCCCTCAACTTTTCTTCTTGTATATATTTGTAGTTCAACACCTTGGAAAATGCTCACTTAAGTAAATCTGAATCCCTAAATTCTCTCATCCTTCAACAGACTTCTGAAGATCCAGCCAGACAAAATGTAACAATGGGTCGACAGTGCTTTGCATACAACATATCGGTCCTTTTCAGATGACTCAGGGTAGGCCCTTCTCTCCTCTCATTTAGACATGTGCTGCATTCTGCCTGTCTCAGCCTCACATTATGAGGGCAGGGTACTACATCTGTAATGCACCCACTTCCCTACCCCACATCACTTTCCTCCCATATCAGAAGAAGGAACATTGCGCTTTTTCCCAACATATGAGCTTTACATCCCATCTTCCCTGTTTCCAGCTCTTGGTAAAATCATAGCCCAATCCTCCCGTGTTAGTAACATTTTCCTTTCCATTGGCTCTTTCCTGTAGTCAAAATATAGCCAAATAAGGGGAATGCACACACACACACACAACATAGAAAGCTCTCTACATTTTCCTACTTCTTTTCATCTGGTACTTTTAACTCTACAAAGAAAATTCAGTCCATTTAAAATATAAATACATATTAAAACTTTTGGAAAAATCATTGAATATCAAACAGTATTCTAAGAGCTCTTCATATGTTAACTCATTTAATGAGATGATATTTTTACTACCCTTTCACACTGGAGAAGCTGTAAATTGTCAGTGGTCACTCAGGGATATTTATTCAGGTTCCATTGTCTTTTTGACCTATTCCACAGAAATCACCATGGGCACTCATCTGCTTATTTTTATTGTTTACAGGTTTTAAAATTTTAAGCAGATTACTGCTTTGAGGACTTAATTTTTTTTAGTTTTAAAATGTTCCTGAGCTCTATTTTTAGTTTCTATTTTATCAAATCTCAATTCATATTCATTTTCCATGATTTAAATGATTAAATAAGCCACAATTCAATTCGAAGTGCATGAAATCTGAATATTTTTCACCCATAATATTTCAAAGTGTAAGAGATAATAACATTATCTTAAAATTTTTTACATATTCAAAGTTAATGCTTCAAAACCAGAAACGCAAATTAGAACATGAAAAGTAAAACAAAGTAGATGTTCGGCAGTTTTGAGAAATTCCACTGTATTTTGCTGTATTCTTTTGTGTTTGTGGCACTACTAGATCAATCCATCTGCGGTTTCCCTCTCTGGTGCTCCCTCGTTCTCTTCCAAAGCAAAACCTGTACCAACAGTGCTGCAGCATCAGAACCCATGACCTTCACAGCATCTGAACACAGCAACTTTTTGTAAGAGGTGAAGTAAATTTGTACTCAGAGAGAGATGTGATATTATTCAGGAGAAAAACTGGTTAGTGTTACAGAGTCAGTTCTGAGTGCTCCAGTCCATCTGCTAGAATAACCTCAGTGTTTGTTAATATTCATGCGGAAATGTATTTAAGATACTCAGGGTCATCTAAAGAACAGGACCCTGGGCAGGGCTCACTCTCGTCAGGATCCAGGGAGTCTTGCTCAGAACCCATAGCACCACTTCACACTGCTCACACATTGCAAATCCACTTTTCTTTTGTTTTACCAAATAGAAAATTACTTAAAACTGAAATTTATTATTGTGGTCCAAGAAGAACCTATCTGCTGGTACCTCCCAGGGCATACTGCTGTAAACAGGTCATTACTTGTAAGGTTAAAAAGAGATCAAGTCTATGTAGGAAATAATCACACTTGGGGTGGAAACATCTACCAGTCATTTAAATAGCAGTATTTCAAAAGATAACTGGATATAAATAGCAAATCCAGGGGTTATTATTAATGTGATATGTAAATTTTTTCTTTCTTCTTCAAATGAGCAATTTGCAATAGCAGGTAAAGAAAGGCAAGAGGCCCTTAAACACAAGATTTTCTGGTCATTCTTACTTGTGTACAGTTAAAGTACAAAGAAAAATGTTGCTATTAAAGTAAATTTTAAGTAAAAGCACATTATAGTAAAAATAAGACCCTCCAGAGAATAATTTTATGAGATCATTATTGCACAGTAGCTTGGGCAGTTGAACTTGCCTGAAACAAATGGCTCTATAAAACCAGTCCCTGAGTGGCCTATTGCTTAATTAAATTCATATACAAAATGCCCCTCTACCTTGACATGTGTACATACATATATTAAATATACTTTAAATTCAGTCTGAAAAATATGACCTCATAAGGATTCAAAGGTTTAGACACCACTTCAAAGCCAAAAAACTTCTCAAAGCAATATTTTACATGGTACAGTGACTTTTAAATAATTGCCTTTGCCCCTCTTAACCAGCTGAAAGCAATCAATTTGATGGATATAATATGTTCGAGCTCTCTTTCTGCTTATAAGGATATGCCATAGTCTAAGTGACATGCTTGCAAGGACTGCAAGCAACATGATTTCTTTTCCTCTTTCACTTAGATGGAAGCATTTGCAGTGGAACCTGGGTACACAGAGCTTGCAGCATCTATAGCCCAACTGTTCAGCAGAAATCTGTCTACTTAGAAGAATGTAATTTAATGAATGCAAATGAATTAAGATATTGTTTGCCTTGAATATAAAAGTGTTTTACCACAATATATTTCTCCATTTCTGTGTCATGAACCACCTACATGTGGGTTTTAGTCCTTCAGGAGCAGAGTGTGGTCCATTCTGTTCAACAGCTAAAAACATTCTCAGCCATCTGGTATTCGCTGTACTCAAGAAAGATGAAAACAGAGGAGTAAAACAGACATTCTTCATTTCTAATCGATTGTGAGGTTTTGAGTTCAAAAATGCTCTATGAGTTACTACATCATACTGAAGGATTTAAAACGAGTAAGTTTAGCCTATTTGCACCTATGGTTTTTGGAAATTCTTTAATAATACCTATTCAACTAATACTAGTACTAGAGAAATGTGAAACAACATATAAAGTCTAGAGAAACATAGGTGATTCTAAAATACATCACCTAAATCATGTCAGGTCTAAATACATAAGATGCTCTAAATCTGGGTGAGATCACCAGAATTTACAAATGGAAAGATGAGAAGGATTGTATAATGATATGAATAATTTTTCCATACATCATCAATATCCTGTGTAAGAATGTAGGGTAGACAAAGTAAGGTCTTTTTCTCAAACATTGCAAGAGTCATGGCAGGCATCCCCATCCAAAAGATAGACTAATAAGAGAAAAGTTACTTGACGCAGGAGTCTTTAAAAATAAAAAATGACTCAGGAAATACTGTGCATTTTTATGAACAGGTTTGATGAAAAATATGTAGTTATATAAAGTACAAAGGTACAAAAAGAGGGAATGATGTTTTGGTAATAAGGGAAAAAACACTTAGGAAGAACCATTGTTCTGATTCTGCTTGGCTTTGAGTATAGGGCAACAGGAATGAGGATCTTCGGAACTACCTTCCAGTGAGGTAGTTTACACAACTCCTTGAAGATCATGCTTCAAGGCAGAAAGGTGACAGAAGGTCAGTGGGAGAGCTTGCTTCTGCCATTTTCTCCATTTGTTGGGGTAGCATGATCTAAGTCCCATATATAACAACAATTTTAATAATAACTATCATTTATTAAGTCCTCACTGATACCAGATGCTAGATCAGGAATTTCGCACTCAGTTTTTCATTCACTGCTTATGGTACCTCTGTGGATGAGTTTTTAGTTTTCAAATAAAAACACTGGGGAATCAAGACATAAATCAACTTACTTCGAATCACACAATTCATGACCAGCAGAGTCGAAGTCCAATGCCTTTTCCTCTAGCACAGAAGCTCATCTCTCGGGCCTTACACTCCATGTCATGTTGAGAGCAAGTCGGGCAACCCTGGCTGGCAAAGGAAAGAGCCTTGGCAGTGCAAATCCTGGAACCTCACAGAGGCAACTAATTTTAGGCCGTGGGTAAGAAGAACAACAGGTAGGAGACACAAACTGAATGTCCACTTTGCCAAAGGCAAATTTCAAGATCTGACCAGTATCCAATAGTGCAACTGAAAAGAAGTATTTATGTAGCAGAGGTCTGTGTTAGGAAACAGTAAAATGTCTGCCTGAGTCTCTTTTAGGGAGCAAATTAGCATACAACCTTTTCTGTACATGTGTGTGATGGCTAAGGAGAGGCCCCAGAGAATGAGCCCTTTGGAGCATCCAGTGAATAAACCAGAACAGGTACAGTGAGACTGCCCAAACAGGAAAGCTAGTGAGCTCTCTGCCCTAATGAAGAGCAGGAATGAACTGTCACAGCCCTCCTGACCATTTCTGCCACTCTCCTTCATGTGTGCCATTACCCAGAAGGGCAGATTTCATTGTAAAAACAGATAATACTATGACCTTGCAAAAGAAATACAGCCTATCTAAAGCATTTCAGAGGGTGCGCAGGATAATGCTTACCAAACATGCACAGGACACTATAAGCACTTGGAGGAGAAATATAATGTTTACTTTGTTTGAGGAAGTAATCCTAATCAGGCCAGAAAGTTTGCATTGTGCCCAACACTGAAGATCACACTCCAACAATTACAGACAAACGACCTGTTTTCTGGATGTTCCAAGAAGCTCTGCCGAGTTGAAAAAATTTCAATGCACATTTCTCAAAATAAAAAAAAAAAGAAAAGAAAAGAGTCCAGCAAGCATCCTAACAATGAATTCCATGGAAGAATCAGAGCAAGGGGAGCCAGAGATCTATCTCCATTTGCATCTGAAAAATAGTACTCAAAATATTTATAACAAAAATTCTGAGGAAAGAATATCTAATAGATACTCCCTGAAGTCATCTTTGTTATGCCATCAGTATTATTGTGCTAGTTTAGGCTAGAAAAGACATCATACGATACAGTTAGATAATTTTGCATTTCAAGAATTTAAATGAATTTTCTCATAAGGTTTAGATATTTTAAGGCCTCAACTGAAAGAACAGAATGTGGCATAGATGCTTTAAGAAACTTTATTTTGCCACTATTCTGCATTGAGATTATCAGGGTGTTTTGCACATTTTTAAACAAAAATCTCTTTTGTCCTGTAACACTACTGAATTTTACTCCTTGATTGTTTTTTCAAAAGAATTCATTTTAAGATTCATATATATTCAACGAGTATTTATCAAAAGCCTGTAAAATTCAAGGCATTTTTCTGTGATGTCTCAGAAGACATAAATATATCTAAGATACAGATAGTCCTGAACTCGAAGAGAATTCACTGACAAGCAACAAATGTAAAGCGAATACTTAAAATTATAAAGTGAAACAGCCCAAGGAAGTACTGACTGACTGATAGAAATAAATTACCAAAGAGAATTTCAGAGTTTCAATATAGCTTCAATTCTTAAGTGACCTTGTAAATCCTTGACTGTAGCCAAATTAGAAGCACTTGAGGTCAGGAGGGCTTCTTGTTTTAAAGGTCTTTAGTTCAGAATGGAAATTTCTTGTTATTACCTGGCTCAGTCCACAGGTGAAATGAACCAGCAGTAAACTATTTGCTTTTGAATCACTTTGATACATTTATACTCAATGTTACTGTTGTCCTTTACCATAACATCAAACGTGTGTTTGACAAGAACAAACTATTTTAATAGGTTTGCATTGTGAATTAAGTGATATGAAGAATATTTTAGTTGCAAGAGAATTTAAAAAGTGAAAAAAGGTTTATAGATGAGACAAAAGTCCTTCTCTGATCATTTTTAGGTTTTCATCGGTGAACTCCACAGTATGACAAGGCTGAATCTGACTGCACTGCTGACTCGAATTTAGAAATCTACAGTTTCACACTTTGCCTATGAAATGCATTGCAGTTCAGATTTCACTTGCAAATTAAAATCATCTGTCAGGGCCCCTGGAATAACTTTTAAGTGTTCCTAAAACTTGTTTGAACTAAAGTAACTGGGTTTATGTTAGCCTCCCTCGTGGGAGCCAATGGCATGTGGCTATTTTTCTTTGTGGAACTTAACTCAATCTTGTGGCAGTGTCATAATTTGATATTTCATAGCATACTCATTAATTTAACATCATTCAAATTGTCTTGTGGATTCTTTAATTTAGTATCTTTCACTGGATATACTTTAAGCTTTATAGAGAAAAACAATTACCTGGGATCATTTTCATCTGAACATCTAATGGTTAATCAATAAATATTTTGGGGGGAGGACAAATACTTGATGAGCAAGTAGTCCTTTAAATTGGAAATTGACAGATATTCTTAAATTTTGATTTGTCGTAATTAAGAAAGGAGGAATAGCTCTGTATAACCCATCCTAAGTATTTTTAGTCTACTACTACCTGAATTAAACAGGATCATTTTAGGTCTAACTGATAAAACTAAACAGTAACTCATTTAAACAAAACTCAAATACTGTCATTACAGACTGGAAACATGGAAGTTTAGTTGACTAGAGGTAAAATTCAATCTTGTCTCCAACATGTAGCACAAGAATAAGTATTTGAAAAAATTGATATTTTCGTGATGTTCAATAGTGTATCCAGTTTCTTTTATAGTAGCATCTCAATAAATACTTGTTTCATAAATAAATCAGTATTCTCTGCTTCTCAGATAAGCTTTCCTATCCGATTGTTCAAGGGGCCATGTCCTACTTTTCTGGACCTATACAACATTAAAAGCTAAAAGTTTATTTAGCTTTACAGTCATGCTTGAAGTTAAGACTTTGAAATGGGTAACTATTTTTGACTATCCAAGGGGACAAACCTAATCATTTATGTTTTAAATCATGGAACCTTTCACAATTCTAGTTAGAGGAAAAATATGCCAGAGAGAAAGGAGGCAGAGATATGACATGAAGATAAAACCTGCTCTTGCTGATTCTAAAAACTGAGGAAGTAGAGCTTGAGGCAAGCATGTGGACAATTCCAGAAGCTGGAGGGAGGAAAGAATTCTCCTCTGCATCTCCAGACTTACTTACACCTGAATTTAAACTCACCAAGGCCCACGCAGGACATGTGGTCTACAGGACGAGAAGACACGTGTGATTGAAAGAGCAACACATGAAGGAATGCAAAGGAAGTGGTACACCATAGTAAGCTAGGAAAAAACAGGAAGAGGTGCATCTTAGTTACTTTTCTCATTTCTGGAACAAGCTGCCTGACACCCAACATTACAGGGAGGAAAGTTTATTTAGCTCATAAGTTGTAGAGGTTTCAGGTCATAGTTGTCTAGCTCTGAGACAGAGTGACCTGGCAGAGGGACACTGCAGAAGAAAAACATGCAAGGTGTGGCAGGGAAGGAAGAAGGTAGCAAATGGCAAGCAGGAAGGCAGAAGTCTTCTTCCTGTCCCTTTATATTCCATCTGGCTACCTGCCATTTGAGTGGTGCCACCCACTCCTAGACTGGGGCAACTTTAATCCCAGTATCACACACACTAATCCAGCCACCTACAAAACTCCCCACTTGTGACCATACTAGGTTTTAGGGGAACATCTAGATCCAAGCCATAACAAGAAATCTTCTCTTGACATCTAAAAGAAAAGACAGGACCTACACAAAATCCAATTGAATCCAAAAAATACATATTACACATAGGACACATGCAATCTCAAGAAGGAAAGAAATAATGTTGACTCAAAATGTTCATGAAGCATGGAAAGTACGAAAACTCAAAATGGGTTTTGAAGATTGTGTGGAAAGATGACAGGATAGAAATACAAAAAAACCTTTTAATTAGGGTTCATAGTAAGATCCTGGATGTTGTGGTAAATGTGAGAGGATAAGACAACTTTGCAGGAAATGGAGACTTACTGATGGCAAAGAAAAAGGAACAGAAAAAGGTATCAAGGCATTAAAGTTTCAAAATATTTGGGAAATGATTTTAATGAGAATATATTATAAAATAAAAATACACTGAAGTTTACATCTTCACTACATGCTAAAATTAGAAAATATGGCTTCTGTTTTTATTGCTCTTTTGAAATTTTTACCAAAACATTATTTTCCAAAAATATGAATTTTAGCACATATTCCAAATGGCAACAATGCATCCTGTTCTGTGTAGATTCAGTAAGATGAGCACAGAAGATAAAGGAAGAAATATGCACCCATTTAAGCAAGGTTAGGCAAACTACGGCAGAAAGTTCTGAATGATTTAAGGGAGTCAATGTAGTTAAAAAGAAACATTGATATTAAACCTAAAAATCATGAATCATCCTTTTGCTTCCTAGGGTAACTCTTCAAGTCATCTAGCATTTTATTCTCTTTTCCTCTTCAGGGAGAAAACTATAGCTGGCATATGAACTTTCTGCCTGCCACCAATAAGATTATTAGCATTTTATCAACTATACCCCATGAATCTCTCCTCTTGTAGACACTTCCACAAAACATTTTTCTGCATTTGGATTTTATACAGAAAATAAAACAAAGTTAAGCTTTCTCTAAGGCTTACTGTACCCACTCCCTAGTTCCTCCCCCTCACTTCCCAGGCGCACAGCATATACAGTGATCCTTCCTTCGCCTCAGTCCTCAACTTGCTGTACTCCGGCTCTGCTCCCAGCCTCTCAAAGACACTATTCTTGGCAAAGGTTCCAATGACCTTAGCGTTTCTTGTGAGTCCTTCCATCCCCCCGTTCAGTGAGATATCACAATCAGAGACTGAGACATCTGCTTATGCCCTCCTTCCAGAGGCTTGCACTGGCTGCTCTCTGCTCCCTGACCCTGCTTTCCTGCCCCTCAGAGTGTACGCCTTTTCCGCAGGAATGATGTCATCTGGTTATCTGGTTGGGTCTCTGTATAGCCCAGGTTATTTCATCCACAGGAACTGGAAATTTGCCTTGCTCTCCTCTGTACCAGGGGTGCAGAGCTCTGTCCAAGGCCTACAGATATGAAGCAGTGTTTACTGAATTATTTTTTGCTAAATAGAATTAATGATAACCTCACTTTATCAAAAATTTTATGATCATATTCTTCAGTGCCTCCCTTTCTTCATCTTTGTCCATCCTTTCCCACCCAGGGAAGACACTTCTTTCACGTTGTGATTTGGTCCTCAGTCCTCCTCATTATTCATTCTCTCTTTTCCATGTATTCTTATTTGCTTCTGTAGTTTCAATACTACGTGGGTTTAAAATCTGTCTCCACCCCAGACCTTGTTTGTGAGTTCCAAATGAATATCTCAGGGGAGCTATTGATGACATTCCATAGAGACCGCTGCAACTGAGTAATGCCTCGCCCCACCCTTGTGCATGTTTCCTGTGCCTCCAGTTCATGTTTTTATCCCATGCCATTCCCTACTCACTTAACCCTACTTGACTTTCAGCCATTGAATTTTTTCCATTCGACCGCCTCACTAGCTCCCATCTGAATCATTTTTCTCTACTCCTGCTAAAATAGCTATGCCTCAGACCCTTCTTGTTTCTTACTTGGATTCATGCCACAGACTTCCAGCTAGACTATCTGCCTATGTGCCCAAACGGCTAGTCAACTCTCCATCTTGATTATTACAGTGACAACTAAAAATTCAAGATAGGAGAATACAGATGGTCTTCATGGTATCTTCCTTACCTTCAAATAAGGAAAAATTGGCACCGTACTTCTTACAAACCTTACAAATTTCAAACTGGACCTAGTAAGAATGACTTTTGTTCATGTTTTATAGGCAGAATCACCTGCTGTGGACATAACTGGGGAGGGTGCCGGCAAATGTACCCTGCTGGCCACAGTGTCCCTGAGACTGGCCACTGAGTAGGAGAAAAGCAACTTTAGAAAACAGCTCATAGCTGCTGTTGCTACCACACCTCATAAGATTTTTAGTCTTAGGAAAGGCACCATTATTTTCATGACCTAACAAAGGGACAATGATATACTATAGCTGCTTTAAAATGGCTCCATGATCAAATCAATAAATGGTTCTAATGTCTGAAAATTCAAAATCAGTAATTTGCTTCTATTTCTGAAGATTTACTCAAATTATCATTAACAATGAAATAAAAGCATACAATGTATAGATACTAGACATTCTGCAACCTAATACTGAATATTCTACAATCAGCAAAAATGAAGTTAAATCGAAGAAGCACTACACATAATAAATATCGAATAGACATCAATAGACATAGATGTATTTTGAGAAGTAAAAATCAGTATTGTGAAACAGAATAGAGGAAAACTTAGCAAAATGTTCATCACAGGAATTGCTCTATCATTTTAAGAAGTAAATTCATAAGAGCCATAGATGTGATCTTATTAACCAAATAAAGTTGACTGTTTTTGAATTTTGAGTTGATTTTTACATAGATCATTCTTAATCATCTCTATTTGTTACTAGACGATAGAGTATTTCTAAAATAAAATTGTCAAAAATAAAGCAAGAAATAAATACCAGCACATCACCTAGTGAAAAATATAATAAATAATGTTCTAATTAATTTTAGAGGTATTCAGAAATGAATTATTCTCTGCTTTCAGTTTTTCATGAATAATTCAAATTTCACTGTCAAGCGACCTAATTAGTAATTACCCAAACTATTTCTAAATTATCTGGTTTGAAGCTACCTGTGTTGCAACTAGATTTTTTTCTGATATAATTATTAACCCCATTTATATTGATTTTGTCTTTCCTTCTGTTTCTGGTAATGGAACAGACATCTCCCAAGTGCAGAAAGACCTGCAGATTAAGTGTATTAAAGTATCATTGCCAATTAGCTCTGCTACTGCTAAGACGTGACAGCATATACCACACAAGGAGATATTTTTGAGGCTGCAGAAGTACCTGCCCTACATTCTACTGATGTAAGTATCAGCAGAGAGAGCTGGACTTAAAGGAAAACACACACTTTGAGAAGGAAACGGCAGGATGTCCAAGCAGAAGGAGGTAGGCAAGGATAAACTGAAAAGTGTCCAAAGGATTGTGGAGCCGCCACTTGCTGAAATCCTTTCTCCATGTCACCCATGAACACCACTGAACACAATCAAAAGCAGCATGGTACAAAAAGGAAGAATAATTATGCTCATGTTTAATGCTGGATCATGACAACAGGAATTTTGTTTTCTTTGTATCTCAAATTGCAGTACAGCTCATGCTGTACATCCAGTAACAACACTGAACTTAAAAATAACCTCCCCTCCTCCTTCCAACCCCTCTATGAACAAAAGTTAACAACAACAACAACAAAAAAAAAACCATCATAAAATAGATTGCAACGTCACTACCTCCAAAAAAACTTGAACCTAAAATCTCCTGTCAAGTCTCAGGATGAAACAAAACATAAAATGAACAATTTTACAATTATGATGAAGACCATACTTCCTTGATGATTCTAACTACATCATAAATTGTGCAGTGAAAATTCAAATCCATCGTGTACACAATCTATTATTTCCTCCTACTCATTCCTAGTTAGGGGATTCAACTGAAACTGTATGACCTTTCCTTCATACCTTTTCCCCTGGACACTTTTAAGAATTATAATACTCTGTGCTATTCTTTCAAACTGTGAAAGGCATTTAGTTTTAACCTACAGGGACACATCATAAAGTTTTGTTCCACAGTCGCTATTTTCTTGCAATAATAACATTGTCTATTTTTGCCATTAATAGCTTCCCTCATTTCTATACACATACAAAAAATATATATATACTCAATTTCCTTTTTTTATTCTTTTTTCTAGATTTTACTGACAACTGAGAAGAATAAAAGATGCGATCGACTTGTGGTCATTTCTTAAGTCTGCCGGTTCAACGGTTTTACTTTGCCATGTTTTTCTCCCTGTTTTGTTCTTTCTCTTGGATGTATTTATAGAAACTTTTCTTATTTCCTTTGAGTCCCTTAGCTACATTATTTCATTTTGCTTTCTTGCCTCTCTTTTTGTGTGCCTGCATTTCTTGATGGCTAGCTTATATCTATTCCTTTCAATCTCCCCTCTTTTCCATTTCCTGCAAAAGTCTATTTTGTATTTCAGCACTTAGAAAAACCCACCCTCACCCACAGATATTTTTTAATTTTCTCTGTATTTTTAACCTGCATTGGAATAGCTGTTAAACTTCACATGTTGAACTCATTTTAAATTCATGTCTTCCCTTTTTACCTGCCCCTAGCCCTCTGCTGCTGACTTCATTTCAAGTGATTATTTACCTTACTATCCTAATAACTCTTCAAGTTTATCCCCTGTATATTGCATCAGGGATGCTAAGCAGGTGTTTAACAACTATAAGAGATGTAGTGATCTGTAATGATCTGAAAACAAAACAGGATATTTTACACACAACTCTGCGTTGTCCAGTAAATGTAAATTAGTGACACATTGTCATTGCCTACTGAGTCCCTCTGAGTCACCGAGGCAAGACAAATCTCCCTGAGCTGGGAACACAGAAAGTCCAGATGACCTCACTGTGGACAACTACTGCATGGCCAGTTGATGGGCCTAATGAATGAGATGGTGATAGCTGACACCCTGCAGAAGCCAACCTCACCTCACTTCAAGGGACTCTTCTGTTCCCAATCCCTCCAGGTACTCAACAGCACTTGGAATTTGTGTTAAGATAACTCTGGCAGCAAAGCACTGCTCTGAACGCTCACACTGTATGTGGTGTGAGTAAACAGTCACAGACCCCTAGAAGATGACACATTAAGAATAGCTTAGCCTGAAAGTCAAAGTTCCAAGTGAAAGACCTTATTGTTAAAGCTACAGGGTGACACATTTTTCAGACAAAAGGCTACAGAATTATCTGTGACTGATTTTGAAAATCTACAAAATGACCTGGAAGCCTGGGAAGTTTTGATAACAACAATTCACCTTACACAACAATGGAGAACTTTTTAGAGCTTCCCATGACAACAAATGTTGAGGTACACATGCTAGAGTTTCACAACCACTGCTAAGACCTAGACCTCTTTCAGCCCACATATTTAATGATGTGGGATTTTAGGAAGCCAGCATGTATTCTTATATTGAAGAGTTAAAATCAAGAAATTAAACAGAAGGCTGCCCCCCCATACCAAAACAAATACAGAAGTACAGAAAGGATATGTAGCTATAGATTTTCTGAGTCTCCAAATACCATATTTGAGTAAGGGCAATATTAGTCAAGTCAAAGGATTTCATTTGAGTAGCACCAGTTAAAAAAGAAACAAATACTAATTTCAGGGTTTAGCTTTCAATTCCTACATCTATTTGAACCACCCAGTATTTTAATGTCGTTTAGTTAATATAACACAGATCAGTTTAAAACAGCTAAAGACTCATTACTAACTGGTGCTACCCCCAGTTTTTCTGAATGGCTGTTTTCAAGAATAGAAAATTATTACACTCTAGATATAGAGACTATAATATCAAGATTGCAATGACCGTCCCTCAAAATACTTTTACATTAACCACAATTCAGATAAAAATAATTGTGTGTTTGCAAGTCTTCACATAGCCATCTAAATTACATACAGATGTAAATACTCATCTGCGTGTGTGTATACATATATATGTGCACACACATATACTTTTTATATAGTTTTATACAGATGGGTAGCTAAAAAGCAAAGCATTAAGCAGTTTCTCACAGGAGGCAGAAAAGAAAAATCAGCTTTTAGAACCTGAAATTCAGACTGGCTGTACAAAGATCACCCTACTCCCAGTTACCCTAGTAAAAAGCAGAGAATTCCCCATTCACTCCTGTAAATAAATGACACATAGACTTAGTCATGAAGAAAGGAAAAAGGACAACTTTTTGTTCCATGAAGAAAGGGTAAAACTAAAATACCATCAATATTAAATGGATTTTTTCTTCTTTATGGATTTTACATCTTAAACACATATGTCATGACATTTTAATGTAGCAGTTCTGAAACAGAGAAAAAGTACATTGATTTTGTGCCCCAAAGAAAAATAAACAATAGCACTTTCAAAAAAGGTTTGGACTTGAAAGTCCCTTGAGCCATATAAAGCACATTTATCCCCAGACTGAATGATGCTGGTAAGGACTGCACTGGCTTGACCACTCTTTCCATCTAAATATTCTGGTTTGAGCCTACCAATGAAGTCACTATGATGCCCACACTGTAATGCAATGTGTTGATGAAAAATTACTATGGATTTAGATTGTCATGAAGAATACCACTAAATGCAGTATAAACTACATCAGTACTGATGGATAATGAAAGTCTGATTGAGATCTTTCATGGATGTGCTATAAAATTCATGACTTTCAGATAATATTTTACTGAGGCTCAAAAAAATTTTAAATGGATATTCGAGTAACATATTCATTAAATATTTTTTCTACCAGAAATTCATTCGTTTTCCAGGTTTAGCTTTGTTAGAGATGAACTCTCATGACTCTAGCAGAACTTAAAGGAAATGTTAGTTTTTTTTTTAATGCATAGTCTATCTTTGGTATAGGTTAAACCTATTAAATAATTATTTGAGTTATAAAGTTACAATGAAATGATTTCACTTCTCTTAATTTGAAATACCATTATTTGAAAATTCCTGCTGTTCATACATGTTAGATCTGAAGTGTAATGGGCATAGAAAAAATAAAATATCTGTATATTTTTAATATTAAAAGCCCTCTACAATACAACAAAATATACTGGAATCTTATTAAAATATTCTTCTTAGGCTGCATAACGTAAGACTACTGTTTATATGAAATACCAGTAAGCTGATATCCTTTTTGACAATTTTATGTAAATCCTTCTCAATCTACCATCTATTATAGGTAGCCATATTTGTAAGATGGAAGGAAGTATAAACTTACAGCATATATATGAATAAATTGGCTTACTTAAGAAAATCGTTGATTCAACTTTAAATTTGGAAATGGAAAACTCCCACCTACCGCCAAAACAAAATATGCAAATCAAGACTCCTTTACGCATTTATTTGTACATTGTGCTCAGTTTTTATTTTGACAATGGGAAATTACCTTTTACCATTTGAAAAACTTACCAAAGAAGACTTCTTCATTCAATTCTATACTGTTCTCCTTAGTCAATTTAGGGTCTTTAAAAAAACTCAAGGTAATACAGCCTCTTCACTTCCTGGAAAGCACTGAGGAGTCTAGATGGCCGGTTTCCACAGGACACAGGAAGAGAAGAGCCACACAGAGGGAAAGAAATGCTACTCCAAGGTGTGCAGAAGGTATTTTCATTATCTTTCATCAACCTTTCAAATAATTTTTCAACTTAGAGTCTCAGTAGTTCTGTGAACAGTGCTGTACGAGAGGGCAGCAAGTTGGATGGGGTTGCCTATGCTGCCAATCCCCTTTTCCGCTTTGGATTCCAACCACTTATGCTGAGTGTGTTCTTTATGAACAGCCATTTCAAAACAAACACTGTGCCATGATCTGGGGCCACAGGGCCTTCCAAAGACACTATGTTTTGTTTCCATTTTTAACGGGACTGCTTGGGAAAGCTCATGTGGCGATTTGGAAATTCTTATTATAGGATACTTCATAGTTTAGTATCCAAGACAATGACAACTTGATTCAGCTATCATTAAAGTTATCCAAAATTATTTTTAATCCATGGTCTTTTTGCAAGCAAACTAATTGGCTCAAATTCGTTAGTCTCACACCCCTACTGAGGTTCATTTTATATTTTGTGTTCCAAATTATGAACATCTCAAAAATATCAGTACAAGGTTTGCACTAGTCCAACTCATTTTTAGCACAGTTGAGTCTTCCCCAGAGATCAAGTAATTTAATGTAAATATTCTGTCTTTCAAGTTGGAGATTAACTGAACTTTGGAATTTTTCAATAAAACACTTGTTTACATTAATCAAATAGATGGGTACTACTTTTTTCTTCTGTGGTTCAGTCAGAAAAATAAGAATGAGTCCAAATTAATTATATTTGTCAACACTGTCATCATCACAAGATGTTCCATTGGAAGCAAACTAAGTTTTTCTACATAAAACTGAGGGAAAATGTGTGATAAATATTGTATAATACATGTAAGTGTCACTCTGCTCCTTTGAGATGCCTATGGAAATGAAAATCAGGGAAAAAAGGAAGGAAGGGAGGAAGGAAAGAAGGAAAGAAGAAAAGAAGGGAGGGAGGGAGGGAGGAAAAAGAAAGAGGGAAGAAGGGAGGGAGGGAGACTTAACCTTTGAAAGACTAAGAGACAGAAGCAGGTATACAAAGATATCAATGAGTTTTTAGATGATGAAAACCAGATGAAAAGGATACAAATAATTATTAAAACAGAAAAAACCTCAAAGTCTAAAATGAGAAAGCTGAAACCCCTGTAGGAGAGATGTTAACCAGCAATTGTCAATTTATAAATCAGAAACTAAGAGTAATTCAGGAATTGGAAGCATCAGATATTCCAAAATATGGGGCTCACAGTAAGGCTAAAAACAGGAATGATTTGACATAAGTTTAAAGGCACAACCAGACCTCCTAATTTTCTTCTCAACCTTAACCACAGTCTTAGTTACTTTTCTCATCACTGGGACAAAATACCTGACACTCTTGAGTTAAAGGAGGAAAGGTTTATTTTAGCTCACAGTTTGTGGAGATTTCAGTCCATTGCAAGCTGGCTCTAAGGCAGTGCAGCATGACAGAAGAGAACATGTACAGTAGCCAGCAGCCACCTTCTTTCTCTCTCTTTATACTTCATGCAGGCTACACACCTATTGATTAGTGCCTTCTAAACCCAGGTGGGGCTTCCATTATCCACACCCAGAACTATACGAAAGTAATTTAGCTGTCTCACACCTTTCATCCCAGTATCACATCACCTACACCCAGCATCACACACCCATGATCCAGGCATTCCCCAAATTCCCACCAATGAGCACATGAGGCTATGGGGGGACATCTAGATATAAGCCATAACAACCACCCACAAGACTACACTTTGGTATACTCAGAAGAATTGAAAAAGTTAAGCTCTGAACAAGATTGAGATGTCACCAATAGTTGAGAACAGGTTGACAACTTAATAGTGAGACAAAGAACTCCTTACACATGCAAAATTGTTATAACTGCTATATATTCTAGGCCCCTGATGGCCAGTTTAGGCTGAACAGGCATAAAAGAGAATGTTTCTTGGAGAAAGAATCTAGTCCAGAGAAAATATACAGGTAGTGAAAACTGGACACCCCAACAAAACAGCGAAGTGTACCTGGTTATGCTCCATGGAAGCACAACAGTAAACAAATTCTGCCCAAGTACAACTTTCTAGTTTTTAGTGGTTCAAACTTAACAAGAAAAGACAGTCAAGAATTATCAAGTACTTGTGAAAAGCCATCAGGATTAAACACTAAAAGCTCAAAAATTAAACAGAAACATAAATGAATGGAAAGAAATGTTGCAAGTATGAGTCAGCTGCAAAATGTGTTTATGTAATAGTCACAGAAAAATAAAGAAATGGTTCTGTGAAAAAAGAACAGTTTACTGTTCTCCAGAAAAGCACAACTGGAGAAAAAAGAGAGACTTCATTGGTATGTAAATATGATAGCCAAATCTTCCATGAAAGCATTGAAAGACAAAGTTAGAAATATTTTAAAAAGTAGTACAAAAGGAAAGAATTAAAAATATGCAATTAGACAATTGATCTGGGAAGTTCAATTGTTGACAGAGATTTTTAACAGTAAAATCTGTCTAGACTGAAAGGCATATAATACCAAGGTAGTTATCACAAAGAATGAAGAACAACTTGTACCAAAGCACAAAGCATGAGGTTTCAGAGCTCTGGAAGTAAAAATATTATCCCAGAAGGATCCATGAATCAAAATTATGGTCAGTGTGAGTTTAGAGAGAAGATTTTATAGCACACAATGAGGTACAGTTAATACAGAAAAAATAAAAAGATTTTAAGATATTTGCTTATTTGTAAGTGAATGTGGGAACCAATCTGGCAATTTCTATATGGTTTGGTAGACAGATCCTATGAATGCCAGATCTTCTGCAAATCTGAAAGAATCTTGTTATTTTATCCTGTTTCAAAGTCAGGGAAATTCTTGACTAGGAATAAACTAAGTAGCTCATGAAACTCACATGGCTTCATTCCCAAAGCCTCATGCTTCCTTGGGGTGCTGCTCCAAGATACTAGAAAAAATCCTTGAAAGTGTACAAAGCAAACATGAAGTACTGCAACACTAATAAGGCCTTCCTAACTCAATGTTCAAATAGAAATGTGCTTCCTAGACATGGGAATAGTATACGCCTGGGATACGCTTCAGTTTTCTAAAATTTTCAGTTAGACATAGTTATAGCAACTACTTCATAAAGATGCAATAAAGACTAAGCAAAGTACTATGTCTAAAACACTAACAATTCTGCCTAGAAAGCAATTAGAGATGGATAAATTATAGCTAATGTTTGTACTTCTATGCATACATTTTACTGTTTAACTCACTAATCCCATAGTTTTTTTACATGAAGGAAATAGACATACACATTAAATTGAAAAGCAAAGAAAGGATGGGCACCTAAGCTCTTCATTATCAAGGCAAGAGAAGGACAAGACGGCATCAGACCCAAATCTTATTAATCCCTGTCCCTGCCAGTCTATGGACTAGTTCACCTGTCCAAATGGAGCAGATTCAGAAACAGAACCATGTAACACGACAGCTTTTAAAAAATTAGATGTGATCAGAAGTTAACACAGAGGTAGATGTCTTAAAGGATATTGCTTTTCTTTAGGAAATAAAATTTATTTATTTAAACCCAAAGACTCTTTCCTGTGCCCTAGGGATGTTCTGGTTTGTCTGAAGCCCGATTATTCAGTGTTTTACTTTAACAATGGGGAAGTGTCTCCTTGGAAACACTGTCTCCAGGAAATGATCATTTTGGTACTTGTCTCAAGCACTTCCATGTATAGGAAACAGATAACTGAACAAGCAGTAATTTCCTTCCTGACAGCTGAAGTTAGTTAAATCCATGTGCTAAATCATGATCATTACCTTCAATAGCTCCAACTGGGTAAATCTTGAATTTTTGTTCTACAAAATCATGATAAAACAAAAGTCTAACTGTTGTTGAGAATTAAAAGTTTGGACTCATTAAACATACTTGTGGTTTGCAATTTTGACACAGAAGCAACATGCACAGTGGTCGACTCACTCTTGAATTGGGCACCAGCCCTTACTTTGAGACATCGTGTAGACCCATCTCCCAAGAAGTCTGCTATACAGATGTAATAGGACCATGCTTCTAAAATCACTTCCTATAGGGCTTGTCTTAAGTTAAATGCTTAGTGGAATATTGTTTCTTATCGATATCTTCATCATCTGAAGTTTGTATAATGTCATAAATCTACAGTCATAATACTTTTTTTATATGAGTTGCTGCTTCCTTTAAAGGTAAAGTATTAAGCTATTTCTGTCTAAATGTCACCAGACTGGCTCTGAGGGTCACCAAGGCTGAAATATGGAACCTATCCCACCCTTTTAAAATAAGTTTGTAAGCTGGGCATAGTGACACATGCCTCTAATGCCAACACTCAGGAGGCTGAGGCAGGAGAATCGTAAGTTCACAACCAGCCTGGGCCACAAAGGGAGTTCAAGGCCAGCCTGAACTGCATAGTGAGACCCTGTCTCAAAAAATAGGACTGGGGATTTAGCTCAGTGACCTAAGCACCTGCCTGGCAGTTGCAAAGTTGTGAGTTCAAACCCCAGTACCAAACAAATAAAATAAAATAAGTTTGTGGGTTCACTGACTTCCATTGCAGAAAAAGAATTTTGAGGACACATCAGTATAAGAGACATGAAAAGGGTTTATCAGACACCCCGATAAAGAATGGAGTGTAGGTGCTCAGAGAACACAAGACACATAGGCTGGAGTTGGGTGCATTGAGAGAGGTGCCTCAAAACATAAGATCTAGGGTGTGCACCCTCCTGGTCTGCCAGGCCGAATGAAAGACCCCTTCCTATGTCTGAAGCTGAGATCTACTGCTCTACAATATTCCGCTTCCTGAGGACCCAGCAGGCATCAATTACAGGTGGAAAGGGTGGGTTCACAGCCAATTCACAGGCTTGCTGTGTCTGTGAGACTTTCAGGAATCTTTTTAATTTCCCAGAAGGGAAAAAAGACTTGAATAACATTTGTGTCTTGAAGCCACAGTTAAGTACAATTTTTAAAACCTTGCTTTCCTTGTCTCCTTTCTACCTAGTTTTCTTTTTTGCTATCCTACCTCACAAAAACACACAGTTCATAAGAAAACACTGATAAATTATCATTTTAATTTTTCACTTGTTTATCCAAAATATTGTCTTTCCTATTACTATAGGAAAAAAGTTAGATAGAAATTAATATACAGTCAGAGAAAGAATGAAGGAAGTTAGCACAAGAAATATAGACATCACAATAGGGGTAGAAGGCACATTTGAAGACAGCCAGCCAGACCCAGGATGGAGAATCAACAGGCAGGCCTGTGAGATAAACAGAAGTCTGAAATTATTCTGTAATCAGTACCACCTGGTCAGTGGGCTCAGATAGGCATGAGACACATGAATGGGTGACCAGAACATCTGGACTCATGCTCCCCTCCCTTTCCAAGAATTTCTTCCATCTTTCCATGTAGCCTATGGATCAAGTCTCTATGCTTGTAATGCTATAGTTGGTTGTGGTCTGACCCATGCTGTACACACGTTGTGACTTTGGTGTATAAATTACCTCTGACAAGGACCTCAGTGGCCACCCCATGGGGACACCTTCTAGAAATCCAGGAGTTGTTTTTCTGTCCCTTATTTCCAGTAAAACTCTTGTAACTTCCTCCTTTGGTTCTCAACTTTATTCCTCGATGTTGTGAGACCATTAACTCAGTTCATTTGACCTCTAACAGGTTGGGTGTTACAATTTTCCTGTACCACTACTGGAAATAATTTAAGTGGCAGACCTGAGATCAGATCTTAGCAATTCCAACTCTACTAGGTAAAATTGCTTAAGAGTATGCTCTCAGACATGAAGGTCCCCCTTACTTCTTTCCTTCATTCTTCTTTCCTTCTTCTTAGCTGTCAATGAATAGTGCCTGCAGTTAGGGGAGGGAAAGGATAATGCTCATCATGTTACATGAACGGTCAACTTCCCATGTGCCCACATTAAAAGATTCTTTTCAGTCACTAATGGGAAAAACCACAATAGTAACCTGTGACTTGCTCTAGGGCAACAATATTTTACAATCTGCCAATTGATTGAAGCCCCACAGCTGCCTTAAATTTGAATAGTGAAAAGGGAAAAAAGAGAGGATTTTATGACAGGTCAAAGGAAAAAGTGCAAGTAGTGGCCTGAAGCAAAGCCTAAGGCACTTCCCTCAGAAGAGTGAGGAAATTATTCTCACGATCTCAAAACTGTTAGAATTTAATATAGCTTTTGGTTACTTTATACTATTCTAAAATGCATGTTTCAAAAAGTTTGCCATCTTTCTGTAAAAATTTATATTGTTTAACAAATCAGTCTTTAAATCCAACTAGCTTGTTGGATTATTATCTGTAAAAAACTTGAAGACTTTCAGATCCAGAAGACACCAAATTTAAAATTTCAGAGAATTATTTCCGGATGTGTTTCTCCAAATAACAGATTTCATGACTGACAGAACAAGTTTGGGACTCAATTGGTTGAATAAATATCAATAACTTTGCTATATTTTCTCATCTTTTTTAAACTATAGAGCATCCAGAAGTTTTTAATGTGCTATGAAATTATAAATTTCAATGATACTAACTGCCTTATTGTCCAGGCATTTTTAATCAGAGAATTTCTAAGTAGTGAACTTATCAACTGGTTCTGATAACAAGTAGAGAAAAATGTTAATGTAACCTACAGTATGGTGTCGTGGAGCCCAAATACAAAAGTTGGTTTTCTTAATAACAAAAAAACTATTCCTGGTTTAGGATACTTCCACCCCATCACTGCATATGTTAAATATAGTAATACCTCAGTTCATGAATGTTTCTGTTTGCAAACAATTCCATTTGCAAACAATGCCATTCAGCAAAATTTTGTTTCCACTGGCAAACTGTATCCAGTGACAGCCACAACCATGGTCATCTTCCCTACACAACACAAACCCAGCTGTCTTTTCTAAAATCATAAAACAGGTTAGATTTGTAAACTGAGGTACCACTGTACTTCTCCTGAGAGAGAAGGTAGTTTATTCTAGGAAAATTATCTGCTTTTATATGTGCTAAATCAGGTTAATTGTCAAAAAATTTAGTATTTGATGTTATGAATGAAAATGTCCCAGATGAAATGTCAGAGACTTGATGGTTAATTTGAGTGCCTTCAATTTACACTGGAAAAAAAAACAAAGACTATCTTTCTTCACCCATCAAAAGAGTATTACAAAAATAAAGTATAAAAGTAGGCTTAGAAGTACTTCAAAACCATGAAATGTACATATTATTTGCAATAAACAGCTTTCTGGTTATACGAGTTTTCAGGACTTACTTTTGACAACTTAATTTTTACAATTAATTTATTTCCTCACTTGCTATATTGTCTTAGAATGCTCAGAGAAGAGCTATTACTAGTCTAAAAAAAGTAAAAAATTATCAATAATTTCATACCATTCACTCCCACAACAAGAAGTATCTTTGTGAGTCGGGGGTACAGCTCAATGGCATGGCGCCTGCCTGACAATCACAAGGTCCTGAGTTTGATTCCTGATTCCAAAACAGAAAAAAAAAGAGTGTCTTTATTTTTGTGTTCACATGTGCATGCGTGTGCGTGCATGTGTGTGTGTGTGTGTGTGTGTGTGTGATCACTACCACTAATCATAGTATGTCACCTCAAATGGATTAAATGCCTAACAGATTAGCAAAGCACAGTTGTGGTGCAGCGGTGGGGGTTTGCAGAGATGACTGAAAGGTGGGCCAGCAAATGAGTGGGGAAGACCCAGCTCTATTGGTGGGTGGCACCAACCAATAGACTGATAGCATGGGCAGAACAAAAGGACAAAGAAGGATGTGTGCCCACTCTGAAGAGTTCCCGTCTTCGTGAGTAGTTTTGTCCTTTGCTGTCATCACCTTTGGATATCAGTCTCAGGGTTTCCAGTTTCTTTTTTTTTTTAATATTAGAGCTTTATTATTTCATTTATTACTTATCACTATTTACTATTTACCATTTTTATTTATTCAGAACACCAAGAAGCAGGAAAACAGGTGAATAAACTGAGTAATCTATACAGCTACTTAAAAAACTACAGTAATTACTGTTGCAAAAATATATGCATTATATATTTTTAAAAAGGAAAGCAAATTGCAGATTAGCATGTTTGGTATAAGCCAATTCTTATGTTTTTAAAAAACCAAAATCCTTCTTCCTCCATAACATAAAAAGAGCTCTGATAATCAATAAGAAATTACAAATGCCCAAAGTGACAAATTTGAAAAGCACTAATAAACTTAAATGCCCAAACTTCTTTTTGTTTAAGAGAAAAAAGACACAGAAAATAAAGACGAAAAGTGAAAGAGACCAAAGACAAAAGCAAATCCAAACAGTAACATTATAGGTTTACAAAACAAGATGATAGGAATTTGACAATGGTTGTAATATTGCATACGGTTACCTTCAACATGGTTGTTTAGATTAACAGATACAGACATGTAAAATTGATCTAATCATATTAGTATTAACTGTTCTTTTTCAATAAATAATACATTCAGTAGTATAGTCATTTTAGCTATCTTACATATATGTGTATACAAATTTATGTCTTTTTCCTTTTCCCTTCCTTCTTTCCTCCTTTCCCCTTTCCCAATTGCTTTTGCTCTTTGAGCAGTTTCTAACCCTTATACAGTATTTATTGTAGATTTTGGATCATATATACTGTTTCAGTTTCTTACACTAGGGAGACAATACAGTATTTACACATGTGAGTTTGATTTATTTCACTTACGAGTATGGTCTCAAGTAATGTCCATTTGCTTATACAAGTCTCGATGCAATCTTTCTTGATAGCTGAGTAGTATTCCATTGTTTGTTAAGACTTCAGACCATTCACAGCAGTGACTCTCCGGCGAGCTCCCAGGCCTTTGGTCATAGGCACCTTCCATCAGCTCAGACTGAGCAGCTGTTGGCTCCAATGGCTGTGCACTGTGCAGAGGGCCGTGGTGGTGAATTCTCCTGCCTCCGATCCCATGGGCCTAACTAATAAACCCCTTGCATAATTATAAACACATTTTCTATGGATTCTGTTCTTAGAGAGAAACCTGAACAATACAGTACTGACCCTAAGTACTGAAGCCCAAGGACTTATACATGCCAGACAAGTGCTCTACCTCTGAGTTACATCCTCAGCCCCAGCACCAGTGGGGAGGACAAACAAGTCTTGAAACTTTATGAACTGTAAGAAATTTAGCCTAAAACAGTATTTTTTTCAAGCATTGTACAATTGCAGTAGGATGAATAAACATGAGGCAGTATGCACTTAAGAATTTATAGCATGCTGGGAAGCTGAGCCAAAAGGGTCTGTCAGTTTAAGTCTAACCTGGGAAACTTATCAATTTAATATGACCCTGTCTCAAAATAAAATATTAAAATAAAAAGTGTAAAGATGTTGCTTAGTGCAAAGCCCTGGCTTTAGTACCAAAGGGAGAAAAAGGCTTCATCTAAGATAGTTCAGAAACAAACACTTGAAAATAGGCAAGGAGGAGCAATTCTGTTATTTCTTAGGAAAATCATTCCATGGATCCCTCCTTTCATTCATCCATTCATACATACAATAAGTATCTATTGTGTACTGTGAATGGACCAGAAATTAGTTTTCCTCCAAGAAGTACATTGGTAACCAATCAAGAAAGGTTCTTATTCTCATGAAATTTACATTCTCATGAATAAAATGAACAATAAACAAGTGAAAATAGGTAATTACAACAAAGCTCTTTGAAGACACTGCAGCAACTGAGGAGGCAGGGAAAGAAGTAGGACCCTCATAGGAAGGAAAATCCTGAGATAGATGATCTGTGGAAGAAACATACAAGCTGCCCCTAAAGGAGACAAAATCCTCAGACAATGCAAATCTGAAAGAAAGACTATAGTCAAGTGGTAATACCTCAATTTACTCTCAAATACTACACCCTACTAAAATTCCATGGGGGAGAATAAAGAAATGCCTTTGAGATGAAACAGGGAAGGAAGGGGAATAGAGAAGTATGATGCCTGAGAACACAGTAACACTAACACTGCAGCTGGAGTGCTAAGCACAGGCACAGGAGGAAACCTGATTCCACACACATGCAAAAGGGCAAAATGAGACCAACAGGTACGCACACATGCATAGACACACACGCGCGCGCGTGCGCAGTTAGTTTAGCCCAGCAGCAAGACTTTTACAGGAAAACAAATCCTACAGAGAATAAATACTATTTTCCAAACATATAGAACGGCAGCTGTAGAGAAATAAAAATATCTCCCGTTCACTGTGATGAGGCAAGGGGAAGACTGAAATGGATAAAATAGGATAACGTCTTCATCTGTGAGGCTGCTGTAACAACACAGCAAGCTTAAACAAGAGAAACTTATTTTCTTATAGTTCCAGAAACTCAAAGGCCAAGATCAGGGGGCCAGCATGGTCAGTATCTAGGAAGAGCTCTCTGCCTGACTTAGAGATCACTTTTTTCTCTCAGGTTTTCATAAACGCACAGTGCGTGGGTGTAGAGCGAGTAAATCCCCTCTGGTGGCTACAGACACTAGCTAAAATTATTTCTTATTTGGAAAGAATGAACCAAATGAAGTGGATCTCCATATATATACATATGTATGCAACAGTAAAGTAGCCATCTTACCTATATTTTTATTTAGCCTTTGCTCATACCTGCTTCCAGCCAATCTTTAGCACAGTGGCTCGTGTTTTACGTAAGATAGGTGTCAAATAAATGCTGACATGTTTTCAGTGTAGTGTAAAGTTTAAGGACTTCAGAATTTTATGGGTCTGATACTTTAGTCTCTTGAACATATCATTAAGGGATGTTGGTCTCTCTGAATAAAAATCATAAGTAAAATATCTTCCCTTTCCATTTGCCCATCCCTTTATTCCCTCTCAAGCAAAATCTAGGTTTTGGAATATCATCATCAGGCAGATGCTGGTAAAACATCATTCAACACTGTTGTCTTAATTTACTAGAACTAAAAATTTATAAAAGACTGTTAATTCATTTAAATTGCCAAGCAAAATACCATAGGGTGAATGCTTAACAAAAGGAATCAGTTTTGTTGCAATTCTGGAATCTCAAGTCCAAAATCAAAATGCTGTTGGAGTGTTTTTTCCTGGCCCCTAGCCACCCCTGTTTTCTCTGTATCCAGCCGTGGGCTCCCCTTGGTGTACAGAAACCTCCAATGTCTCTTCTTCTTCTCCTGCACACTCTCAGATTAAGGCCACATGAGTACGATCTCATTTAACCTGGATAATCTCCCAGAAGAGGGACTCTGACATGGATTCAACTGAAGAGTTCAATACGTGAGATGGGGAGGTGCATCATTCAGCCCATAACAAAGCGTTGGACCACAGGGTGATTTTGTTCTCCTTAACACTACATTATCCATCAGCTACTGCCATGAGGTTGTAGTGCTGCTCTAAACACAATGGCTTAAAACAACTAAGCAACTCTTTTGAAGATAACAATATGCTATAGAACAACCATTGCTAAATTCCTATCATCTTGTTTTGAAAGCCCATATTGTTATTGGTTTGGGCTTTTTGCTGCTGCAGTTGTAGTTTGTTTTTCTCTTTTGTTTTTTTTTTTGTTTTTCTTTTCTGTTTTTTTTCTCTTTAAAATAAAAAAAGAAACAATAACTCAGCTATAAATTTTTTTCAGTTAAATGTCAGAAAACAGATTCAAACAAAGATCACACAGCAAATTAAAAAATATAAAATAAAAACACCCCTCCATCCTCCCACATATATAGGTAGATTAATACTGAAGTCAAGCTCCCAGTGTTCCATGGGTCACAGCCCCATCTGGGGGCATCCCGTGTGATATACTGGATGGGGCTGGGAGGAGTCAGCCCTGCTCTGTGACCCTTCTCGCTGGAGCCAGCATATAAACCCATTCCGTTCTGCTCACAGTAAGAAGTTCAAAAGGGGCTGTCTGATCACACTCGGGGCTCTGCTTCAGTCAAATCTATCAACATCTTAGTGGCCAAACAAGCTACCTGACTATACCCAAAGTCTCGACAAAGGACTGCACTGTACCCGTGACAGTGAGCAAAAAGATAAGTAAGCAAGTAGATAACACTTATACCTGTTTAGTCTATCATTTTATATACAATTTTTTACCACTCTCAAATGTTGAGATGTAAGATACTAGTATCCAGTATGATACAGAAATGGACTGAACATAAGTATACTTTCCAAAGCATTCCCTAATCCATTTTTACCCTCCTTTAATATGATTCTACAAAATGGGTCTTTATGCTCTTCACTGCTCAAGAGAGCAAGTCACCTCTAGTAACTAAAGGTATTAGATTAAATTACTTTTTATTTAAAAGGAATGAATTAAATGAATAATGCAAGATGAGTAATTTCTAAAGACCTGCTGTACAACATTGTGCCCAGAGGTAACAACATTATATTGTACACTGTACCTCGGTTCAGGAACACTTTTGTGTTTGAACTATTTGTTTCACAAATAGAATCCTTCAGCAAAGTTTTGCTTTTGTTTGCAAACCCTGCATCGGGTGATGAACATGACTGTGGCCATCTTTCCCACATGAATGTGACATGACCATCTCTTCCATAATTGTGGAATGAATTAAATTCATGAACCAAGGTGCCACTGAATTTGGTGGGAAGATCTCTTGTTAAATGTTCCTGCCACAATAAAATAAAATAAAATAAAATAAAATAAAATAAAATAAAATAAAATAATTACTTCTGAGAAAAAAGGAATTCAATGAGATGGGCTGCTAAGCACAATGCCTGCCGGGAAGCAAATGTTCATGCAGTTTTTCTTCATCATTTTGCATCTGCCTTGCACTAGTCAGTTTTTTCATTGGTGGAGAACAATACCTAACACCCACAACATATAGTAGGAGGGGTTTAGAACTTTCAGTCCGTGGTCAGCTGGCTCTAGGCAGAAACATGATGACAGAAGGATGTGGAGGAGCAAAGTTGCTCAGTTCACGGCAGCTGGGAAGAAGAACAGAGAAAGAATGCCAGAGAAGAAGGGGCAAGAGGCCAAACACAGACCCCAAGGCCATGTCTCCATGTCCCAAATGAACACACCAGAAATGCTCTTCACCAGTCTCAAAGCCAGTCAAGTCAACATTCCTTCTTCATCACCACATGGCCATTATACAGATGCAATTTACAATCGGCTCACACACAACATTATTCCCTATTAATGTCTCCACTGTGAACACTTCGAGTTGTAAAACTTTTTAGATTTTACAAAGAAATGCCTGTAAGATAAAAGTGAACTGAACTGATAATTTGATACCCTATTTAATGCCTAGGAAAGCAAAAATTCTTAATTGAGTTTGTCAACCTGCTGGTTTCCAGGCCTTCATTATGAAACCAGTACCTTTTGAGATCATCCTTAGCATAAGAAGGATAAAGTGCAGGCTGCTTAATCTAACATATGCCGTAGATTTGTAATGTTCATGAGGGATATGTCAGAAGACCTTTACAAATTCCCACATGTGTAAATGTCACTATAGCATATAAATTCCCACATAAATCTGTTGAATGTAATGATGCATTTAAATAACTCTTTGAGGCCTCTAATGAAGTTCTCTGCATACCTGATGACAAGCTGAGAAAAGCTGAGGTACAGAGTATTGAGAGATGCAGAGAGGTTGATGAGGCTCACCCAGCACCATGTTTTTTAGCCCCTTACCCTGGGCTCAAGGATATGTGCTTCAAACAAACCTCAACACACAAGTACTTGAAGCTGTGAACATTCCTGATTTCTTGAGTAAGTCTACAAATATTAAGTCAGCGAGTGACGACCATAAGATACAACTCTGCAGAATATCACGAAGTGATGAATACTTGCTTGAATAGGAAATGAAACAAAACAGACAAACTTTCTATGTCACAAATGAGAGGCAGCATGAGTCGGACACAGTCTTCACGTGATCACATAAGACATGCAACAACTGAGAAAGAACAGGAGCCAATAAGCCTAAGAAACAAGCTCTGAATAAGAAGTAAATGCCCCTGTGTTCCCATTATGCAATGAACATCCATTAGCATATAACCTTCCACTTACAAGTACACATGGGAAAACTGCCAGTAGCACACTATGTGCCGAAGAGGATTAAATCAGAATTACAGAGAGAAAAACACAAAGAGAGACCATCCAAACAATTTCATTACAAGCACCACATTTACTGGAAGACAGAAATTTGAAGTCTCTTTTCACTATCAGCTACTTGTAAGATGAAATTTCAGACCAGGAGGGGGAAGACAATAATCTTAATAGAAGTTAAGTATATTTACTCATATCCATTTTACAGATATAAAGCCTTGTTTTTCATGATTATGTCATTTGTTCAAAGTTGCACAGCAAATAAGGCAAAGAGGTAAGATTTAAATTCTCACTAATGCTCATAACCAGTTTTTAGCACCATAGCAAACTTATGCTGAAAGACTCAGACTCTGGAAAAAATGAGTTTAAGTTGTTCTTATTGGCTCTGAGTATCTTTTTCCTCACCTATAAAAGAGGTCTTCATTTGTTATAACAGCTAAATGTCATGATTCATATTCAGCACCTAACACAGAGGCTGATCAGTACAAAGCATTCTATAAATGTTAACCACTGTCATCATCATCATCATCAAAAACTTCATCATCATCATCATCATCAACACTGCTGTCTAATAGGCTCTCACTTTTTTGTGGGCCCCAACATTAAAGCAGGACGACATCTGAGATCGAACAGAGTTGGCTAATGATAAGCTGGCTTATCGAACTTTTGCTAAGCTTATTGCATGGCTTATACGAGAGTCAGCACAAAAGTCATAATGCACAGGGTATGGAACAAGTACTTAAAAATATTTGTTCAGATTGGGAACCCTAAAGGCCCTGATTTTATTAAAAATAAATTTGACTTGTCACAGTCACTTTCATTCCTAAACAATGACTCATTGGTTCTAATATTTAGCTTTGTTAAAATATATTGCTAACTGTGATCTTTCAGAAAAATATAAATTATGTATTCACAAAATAATCATTCTCACTAGGAAGTATAATTTAGTGTATTTTAATGTGAAAATTTTAAAATATGGAAGTGGATGCTGTACTTAGCAAAATTGTAAAGGAATATCACTAGCTTTGTTCTGCTCAAACCCACCATATTTAACCTTTTTATTTAGCGTTTTAACATTTCTCTACCACATTTTAACATCTCTTTACCTTAGGATCCAGTTAAGAGGTGGAAACTCTAGATGAACTCAAATGCAATCTCAGAGAACAGGGAATTGGTAGACAATTTTAAGGACTGTCTTTAAGAAAATTTTAAAAATAATGTCTTGTAATTATGGAACTATTGTATTATTAGTCACAAATGCAAAACAAAGGCAAGGTGTCAGTCATAAGCCCCCATGTGCACTGCTTCTCACAGAGCTGCAGGCTAAACAGCCAGGGAAGCACTTCAGACTTTGGCAATTCAGAACTATGCTTTCTTACACAGATCTGAGCTTGGCAGGGTTGGTTTCTAGACATGCATACTTCTCCTGTAACTCAGGGCAAATCCAGAACCTCACCCAGGGAAGATCCTTCTCATTGGCATGGTAGAGGCAGAATGAGCAAATCATACAAGTTCTCAGCTCATTACTGGGTATCTGTCACTTCTGCCTTATTTTATTGGCCAAAGAAGCTGAACATGGAGGAACAGGAAACATACATTGCTCAGAATGAACCATAGGAGGATGTAGAGAGAAGGTCGAGTTGGGACCACAACCATATTTCAAACTACCAAAGAAAATAAACTTTCTTCTGAAAAAAAAGCAAACTGACAACAGTGACTTTCTGAACAACATGATTCCTCTATCTTCGCTCCTTGATTTCATCATAGTAATCTTTTCCTTTACCTTATTTCAGCCACCTACTGCCATCTTTGCATCTTTTATTTCAAGCACCTCTCTTTCAAACTAGGATTTTCTTTGTTGAGGCTCATCTACTTAGATACTAATTCTATTATTTATGAAATGTTATCAATTTTTTCACATTATTATTAAACAAATAATAAATTCATTAATAGGTATTGAATACTCTGTGTAGGAATTGAATTCAGATCTTTTTGCATAAATTGGACAACTCTTGTAATAATGAATAAATTAGGAACCAATTTTATCCAAGTAGCTATTCATATCTTTTGATCTCCTAGAACAAAAACATTAAGAAATGCTTCCAGGACATACATGTGGCTGAGTCTCAATTCAAACCAACACAGTCTTGCTACAGAATTAGTTTTCAACCACTACTGATAATGCTTTTCCATTCCACTCTATTCCATTCCATTCCATTCCATTCCCGCTCTTTGACAGAATATAGACTTCTGA
This sequence comes from Dasyprocta punctata, assembly GCA_004363535.1. Lineage (NCBI taxonomy): Eukaryota > Metazoa > Chordata > Mammalia > Rodentia > Dasyproctidae > Dasyprocta > Dasyprocta punctata. Next base: position 27,385 of record RJWM01003856.1, on the reverse strand, counting down.
AATAAAAACCTTTCACTATCAGCCACTCACTCATGTCTGGCTCATATATTAACCCACAAGATAATATTTGGACCATCATCAAGATCACTCCCTTGCACAAACTTTAACATGCATTCTTCTTCCTCTCTCCAGTGATCATCTTGTGTAGCCCTGCGCTATGATGAATACACTGTCCTCCTGAGTTCTCTTCCTATACTTGAATATTTTCTTGTTTCCTGTGGAAAAAACACCTTGCACTTTGGCAGTTTCACATTAAAACACACTGAAATCACAACTGACTCACAATACTGTCTGAAAGTCCGAAAACATCAATCTCGTATATACGAAATGTCTATTTCACCAACATCTTAGTGTTAGTGAAACATTGTCTTACTTTGCTAATTTTAGGACTATTTAAACTAAATTTTAAATCTCTGAAATTTTACAACTGAAATACCCAAGCTAGCACATTGTGTTATTAAATATATATATTAGGTTCAAAAATATAATTATCAAAATTTATGTTTGAAGGAAAATTCCAGAATCAATAATGTAATCATTCCTATAGCTTCTACACATTAAACTGCTACAGTGTAGGGTGAAACAACTGGTAAATAAGACTTATTTTAGCAAATTTTTCAAGATACTAGTCAAAAATACCCTAGGTCTGCAAAATTTCTAAGTGAACCTAAGAACACAGGCTTGATTTGTTTTGACTTTTTGCATTTGTTTTATTTTATTTTAGTTTTTTTTTTCAATGATACATCATCAACATGCTGCATGTCACAGACGACAATATTTTGAGGAAAAATCACAAATTTCAATAGCAAGAAATAGTTTAAAAGTCTGAGATTTTGAATGTGAAATGTAATGTTTGGCCTTCATCGTCACTTTATTGGGATGACAATGGGATTAGTAAAACACACTTCTGGATGTGTCTGGAAAGTCAAGGAGGCATAACTTTAGATACTATATAGGGAGGTACCTTCTTCTTTGGCACCATTTTTGGGCTATGCTTTGTAGTAGATACAAACTGAAGAAGCTTTGCTCTGCCACAGTTTTCTACCTTAATAATTCTGCCTTGGAGCCAGCTCATCGTGGACTGAATCTCCTGTAACCATAAGCTAAATTAAACTTCTCCTTTTTTAAATTGTTAATGGTGAATATTATGTTCCAGTAATGGAAAAGCTGCCTAATGTCTGAAGTTTTAAGACTTTACCCACTTATTTTTATCTATTTTTACTTTGCTCACTAGTCTGTTAGATAATAATGTCCAAAACTGAAAGTAAATTTTCAATATGTATAAAATGAGTTGGAAAATATCATCACAAATTAATTAGCAATAATTTTTGTTTTTGTGGTTGTTATGGTTTATACATTGTGTCAACTTGAGAAGTCTAGAAGCTTAATTAAGTAATTCAGCAGTTCTACATCCTGGGGTGTAGAGCACAAGCAGTTACCTGTTCATTGTGTCAATTTGAGAAAGTCAGAAGTTTAACTGAGAGACTCAGCAGGGAGCCAGGGTTCTTACTTTGTAAATACCCTCATCCTATGCAAAGGAAGGCAAGGAGATTTGTGAATGCTACACCCACTCTGGAGGGAGGGGATGTCCTGTGTACAATATAAGGGAGAAAAAGAGTTTTGCTTGTGCCCCTTTTACTCTGGCTTCTTTTGCTCGGCTGCAGCCTTCAAGTGTTGCCCCAGTGCCATGCCACCCTGCCTTGGAGCCAGCTGATTATGGACTGAAACTTCCAAAAACTGTAAGATAAATAAACCTTTCCTTCCCTAGTTTTGGGTGTCAGGTGTTTTGTCTCAACAACCAAGACAGTGTTACAGTACTATAAATTATGATGTAGATTTTAAAGAAGGAAAAGCTTCATTAATGAAGAAATTTTTTCATATATTTCAATTTGATGTTATTGCACAAAAAATACATGGCAGACACAATAATGGCCAATCACAATACCCACACTTCAGTCCCCGGAACCTGTGTCTGTGTCACTTCACATAGCACAGGAGACTTTGAAGGTATGGTTATGCTTGGAGACTTGAGAGAGAAATTTTGTTTTAGATTATTGGGAGTGGTCTAGACAATGAGCTGCTGGCTTGATGAACAGGGAAAGAAGTGAGAAGCCGAGGAATGCAGGAGGCCTCAAAAAGTGAAAAAGGAAAAAGTCTACTTTTTTCACAGCCACCAGAGAAAAAATACCCTTGCCTGCATTTTGATGTTAGAATTTCTGATTCTAGAGATGTGAGAACATAAATTGTAGTTCTAAAAATTTTAGCAAATACAAGTAGATTTAATACAGAAAATATTAAAAAGTGAACTTTGTACTTACATGAAAAAGCAAACAAAATTTTATAACAAAATAATTAGAGAATAACAGTAGTTAATACACCACACCATAATTTCAAAAGAATGACCAAAATGTTACTCAGAGTACAAGTCATAGATAAGAAAGGCTCTCTCTTCCAAAGAAGAAACAGATAAAAGCACAAAACTTTCTCTCCAATGAACCAAAGCAAGTTTACATGCAAGAAATTAGTACATCTCTTAAATTATTTTTGAAACAATAAAATAGATAATTTAGGGAATCTTATTACCATGAAAAGGTAATGAGTTTTTACAATAGGAATGGGGAACTGATAAAAAGTATATATGCATTAAAATATTCGACAATCTATCTTGGCTATAGAGAGCATCTTCAGTGTGTCATGGCATAATATTGTGAAAAGGGACCTGTGGGAAATCCTGCCTTAGCACTGCCCAGATGCCGGGGTGGAGGATGGGGGGTGGGGGTTGTGGTTAGGAGCCTGGTATCGGGAGGGGGACCACCTGCCTTTAATTCCTGACTCTGTGGCTTCCTAAGCAATTGCCAGATGAGTCTCTTAAATTCTCCTAGATTCTTCAGATTCTTTACAACGATGATAGTACACACCTCAGACAGTGTTAAGGAAGTGAAAAGTGGTGATACGCATCAGAACAGTGGTTGCTGCATTGTGAAAAATGTCTGCTTACAAAAAAACCACAGAGGAATTAGATGGTTAGTATTTTGCATACAGCTATGCTCTCAATATGAGATAAATATCTAAGTCAAAACTGCTTTGAGAGACTAATGGCTCAAGTGATAGCATTTTAGGTGTTAATAGCTGTATACTAATTAGACACAACAAACAATGATTCTAAAACCTTAATCTGAACCAGATTATTTGCTGACTTCATCAAATTTGCACTCCCTGGAGCCTCTAAAAGATAACCTTCAATTTAAGAACATGCCCTACCCTGGCCTGCCCACATTAGTACTTTAAATGCAAACCTGTTACAGCCACCCCTCCTCTCTTATCATTAATTAAAATTGGATTTTGTTAGTAAATGCCATCACCTCGTCTGCTCTGCTATGTCCCAGTAGTCTGTCAGTTTAATACTTCCCGCTTTGCTCAAAGTCAGTAAACTTAATGAAAGTATTTCAGGCCGACTGCTACATGCAGGAGGGGAAAAACACATAGGTGGACGTGGGCCTGTTTTTAAATTTTAAATCTGATTGTTAAGTTTTTACTGAAATAAGAATTTAAAATTCTTGTCTTGAATTTGCTAATTTTTCTGAAACCTGAAATGCTATGAAACACAGTCTTGCACCACATAATTGTATTTTGATAATCGATGGGCTATGCAGATACAGTAAGGGATGTCATAGCTGTGTTAGTCTCTGTTATTGCATTCTGTGTTGTTTACTGAGTGATGGAATTGACCAGCTGCATCTCTCAGACTATACCTCCATTATCAAGTTTTAAATGTTCAGATCTAGGAAACAACGATTCTAAAAAATGTTCTATATTGAATTTGACATATATAGGATTTTAACTTTCTTTTCTTAAATATAAATATAAAATATTTGTATATATACTTTAAACATAGTATGGATATGTAACTTAAATATACATATGTATGTACACATAACATAAATGTTACAACTAACCCTAATAATTAATTTTTAACAACAAAACATTCTATTAGGTAGTATGATGTGACTGATTTGGCATTGAGACACCTGCTGGTATTTCTTAATTTGGAAATAAAAACTACTTGTTTGGTTTAAAAATTGCTAGTTACAAAGGAGCAGAGTGTAGCCAGGTGTGGTGGTACAGGAGGCTGAGACAGGAGGAGCTGTGAATTCAAGCCCAGACTGGGCTACATAGTGAGCTCAAGACTGGCCTGAACTACACCATGAGACTATCTCAAAAATCACAACAACAAAAACAAAAGAGAAAAAAAAAATCAATTCATAGTTATACATAGATAATACAAAAAAAATGATCCTGCAATGTATAAGAAATGGATCTGGTAGTGAAGATATGATACCTCTTACATTCACTACCAAAAGTAAAAAAATAAGAACAAGAAAAAAAAATAAGAACAAGCAACATGAGCTTTATGAAGGCTTTAGATGGCTACTGTAGAATTGGTATGGCCTAATAGTTCTGCTTTTTCCTCTGCAAGCAGTTATATTTATTCCTTAGTATATTAGTTCCCCAGAGGAACAGAGCCAGTCAATAGAAGGTATATACAATTGTAAGAGGGAATTCCCTAGGTTGATTTACATCAATCACAAGAGGCTACACAGTGGCCATCTGCAGCTGGAGAGCTGAGGAAACTAGTAGCTTTTCAGTTCAAGAATCTTGAAGCTTCAGAACAAGAGGGACAACACGACCCCCACGCAAGGCTGAAGTCCTAGCAGTTCCCTGGAGAGGTTTAGTGTGAGTTCACATTCAAAAACTCCCAGATTTGATATAGTATTTGTGGGCAATGGAAGAAGCAAACATTTCCCTCTTCTGCCTTTGTTCCTTCCAGGGGCCTGCAGATGATCGAATGGCGCCTCCTGCATTCAGGACAGGCCTCTCTTCTCAGTTTGCAGACCCACCTGCTAATCATTTCTGGACCCACTCTCAAAGGCATACCTAGAAGCATGCCTGACCAATTTTCTGCATCTTCCAAGTCAAACATGTTGACAGCAAGGCTCAGCCATTCCACAGAGCATGCTCGCTCACCGCGCAATACATTTTTAAAAAAATGTATAGTTTAAGGCTGGCTTGCTAGACAAAGGACATTTAAAATCTTCTAGCTATTTTTTTTCCATTTATTAGGCCTCTCATGTCTCAACTGCATGTGCCAAATACTTTGACAGACATTGTAAATGTGAAGATAAATGTGTTTCTACTATGAAGAAGCTACATGCCAGCAAATAACATTAAGCAACTATGAGAAATGTTACGGCAGAAATTTGTGCTAAAATTATAGAAAGCCAAGGAAGAAGTAACTAATGATAGCCAGATGTCTGAGGTGTCAGAAAAGCACTGTGTTAGACAAAATTCTAAAGACACAATGATTTCAGAGGATTAGTGAAGATGAACTTCATTTATCTTCAGCTCGATGGATGGTAATAAACCTTCCTATCCACTGGAGATTGACCAAGGAAAGAAATCTCATTCAAGCAGGGTCAATTATTTTCTGTTTTCTGTCACTGAAATATTTAAAATGAGAGATATAGCAGTGATGTTAGCAGCTGGACCAAACTCATGGTGAAGGGCAAGAGTGAATTTCCGTGAATCACTGTCCCTGAAATCCACTTACTGGTACACTTTCTTGAAGTCTTTCCTTTCAACAATGTCAAATTTTCCCTGTATTTCATGAGCTCTCAATCCTGAAATTTGGCGTTCTTTTCTAAAGGTTGTTGATCTTTGCAGTTAAATAGAAGGGAAAAGATAATCGAAAAAGGAAGAATGGCACATGCAAACAGAGGAGAGAAATAAAAAAGGGAGAATTTGAGTAATATTTTACTTTCCATAATTAGATCTAAAACAATTCTCTCTTCTGGACCAAAGAAAATCCAGGACCTCTAATTAAGTTTCGATTTCCTAGTTTCAAGGGTCCTGCAAAATGTGTCTACAATACATGGAAAAATGAAATATATTCTTTTGAAGAAAGAGTTGTAGAGTAGTTCTCCATGATCCTAGCTGTAGAATCTTGCTTTTTAACTTGGTTGGCAATAAGGTAAATTCATCAAATTATTTACCTTTAATATTATGTACATTTAGCGTGATGTTTAATTTTTTTTCACCAAACATTACTTTAAAATGTATTTATTAGTAGTATAGAGCAGTATATGAAAGTCCAGGCAGAAAATAGCCTAAAAGGTGAAAAGTGAAAGTGGAAATCCAACAGAACTTCAAGTTAAGTGATTATGTGAATGCGGTGTGTGGAAACGCCTTACTTCAGTTCAGTCATTATTATAATCTCTATGGACAATGTCTGGAAAACCTGCTGTTAAAAAAAAAATTCGTAAACACCTAGACAGACTATACAGGCACATAAAAGCATTTTATAATATTTGTACATTTTACATGTGAATATATATTACTTATATAGAGTCCAACAACAAATGGCAAATAAGAAAGAGAATATTTTTATGAAGTAAAGCAAACTACAATTCCCTCTTTCTCTCCCTACCCACCTTTCTTTCTCTCTCCCTCTCCTGCCTGTCCCTTTTCTGTTTTCCTTTACTCCTTTTGGAAACATACTATTGAGCTGTATATTGGATCTTTTAACCAATGGTAATAAATCCAGTAATTTGAATTTGGTAACTTCCAGTCTAATTTCTGAGTTTTCTTTTGTAATTATACTAATTCTTCATAATAAACACATGTAGTAAAGTAACTGTCAATAATTTCTCAGCATTTTAAAAAATTGTAATGGTTGTGGGACTTGGATTAATGAATGCATAATTTTTCCTTCTGCAAAAAACAAAAGGAAGCGTGATTATATATCATCAAAGGCAATCTTTTTAAGGAAAACAACCCAAAGAACATCTATGAATGCAGCTATTAAGGAAAAAGCCGAATGGGGAAGGGAGAAGTATGTCACTTTTGTCATAATATTAATGTCATAATAATCCAACTGAAATATCAATAAATTGGTGCAGTTTGTCAAGCACTCACAAGTATAAAAAGTACCAGGAGGAATACAACAAAAAATCCAAATACAGCAAACTTTAAAAACTTACCATTCTAAGGAAGTGTCAGGTATGCTTAAGTCTTTTATCAGCTAATTTTAATGCAAGGCTAAAAATAATAAGATTCAGATAATGATAATGACAGGCATATAGACCAATGGGACAGAATAGAGAGCCCAGGAATATGCCCATGCATATGCAAAGAATGTCACATGTGGAATGGATGGTCTGTTCAATAAATGCTGTGGGAAATTCAGTATCTATGTGTAAAAATTAATAATAAATTGGCCTACCGCTCAAAATGGATTAAAGACCTAGCCATAAGCCCTAAAACTATAGCACTTGTAGAAGAAAAAATAGGAGAAAGCCTCATAAGTTTGGTATTAGCGATGATTTCTTAAATATAATACCAAAAGGCACAGTCAACAAGTAAAAATGAACAAGCGAGGTTATATTAAATAGTTGCATTCAGCAGAGGACTTACAAAACCAACACACAGAATGGAAGAAAGTATATGCAAACTATACATCTAATAAAGGAGTAACATTTAAAATATAGAAGGAACCCCTACAACTCAGTAGCACATAGAAATATAAAAAACTGACAAAATATTTAAACATTTCTCCAAAGAAGACCTACAAATAACCAAGAGTTGTGTGAAAATATGCTCAATATTGCTATCAGGTAAAAGTAGATCAAAACTTGTATGAGGTATGACTTCACTTACATTTGTGTGGCCACAATTCAAAATGAAAAAATTAAAATAAAATAACAAATATTATAAAAAATGGAGAAAACAGAACGCTTGAACTTCTAAAAAGTATATATATAGATTAAAAGTAGAGCTGCCATTGGCTACAAGATTCATGTATCTAAGTATTTACCTAAAAGAATTGAAGTCACGATCTAGAACACTTGCACTTCCACATTCACCAGAGTATATGTCACAAAGGCAACAGGTAGAAACAATCTAGAAGTTCACCAGATAAAGAAAGTATGGTAGGCACTTACAGTGGAATACTAACCAGGAAATTCCATCAGGTGATACACAAATGAAACTTTAAAACATTATGCTAAATGAAAAACCTCAATCAGAAGGACAAACACTCCACTTACAGAGGAATCTAAAGTAGTCAAGCTCATAGAAACAGAAAACTGAGTAATGCTTACTAGGGGAAGGAACGAGATACACATAGATACATATATAGATGTAAACGTTATATACAGATACAGTGATCAGTATAAATGGCAGACTACTGATAACACAATTCAGAAGTGGGAAAGATTATTGTAAGTGTAGGCTATCAAACAAGGGTTCAGATACACAGAACCCAAAGATATGCAGAATTTGTCCATTTGGCTATTATTTACAAGGATGGGCCAGTACTGCTATAAGTGATAGTAGACAGAAAGGCAAGAAATTGTTCATCTGGGCATAACCAGAGTTATGAAAGGTAAAGCAGAAAGCAGGGTTAGAATGACTGGGCTTAGCTAAGAGTTACTTTGCAAAGCAAGTAAAGCAGATTTCATTTTGCTATATAATATGAAGAATTGAACACCGGGGACCTTTATTGAATGTGAGATCACAAGAATGAATTTAAAACCTTCAGGATGCTATTCTTGTAGTTCAGAAGAACATTGGCAATGCCAGGCCTATCTGTGACAAAAAGTGCATATATCTACAATTTTAGTTTTTTCAGTTTCTTACAGTTTCTTTAAAGATACTAAGAATTACAAGTAACAAATGTTTTCTATGCTATGGCACAGAAAAATGTGACAGGAGCATAAAATATTTCTTTTATCTTAAATGGCCTCTACAGCTAAGAACACAAACCTGAATCATGCCAAGCAATTAAAACACTGCCAAGTGATTTATAATTTTTATATTTTTAGTAATTTTTTATTATTTTTTCCTTATTTAATGGAAAAAAGGTAAAGCAAAATTTCACAGCAAAATAATGGGAAAATCACAATAGTCAATACATACATGTTGTTATCTTTAAAGTAGTTGCTCAGAGTACAAAATGTGGACATAAAAATTTCTCTAGTAAATATTAGAACAAACCTTCCTTTTTAATAAACTAAGAGACATTGATAGTACAACTGACTTTCTTCCCTTTTCCCTATGGACCTTTCCCCTTTCATCCATCCTAGTTCCTTTTTCTTTTTGAACAATTTCTTCCCATTTTACAATATCTATTGTGCAGTTTAGACCTTATTTACTCTTTCAATTTCTCACATCAGGGAGACAATACAATGTTTATACATGTGAGTCTGATTTATTTCCTTATGAGTATGATCTTGAGTTGCATCCATTTATCTATAAAGTCTCAAGCTGAACCTTCTTTATGACTGAGTAGCACTCTGTTGTATAAAAAGACATCTTTTTTATCCATTCCTTGGTTTATGGGCATTTGGGATGTTTCTAAGATTTTGCTATTGCAAACTGTGTTGCTATAAACATGGATACACATACATTGCTGTGGTATGAAGTCTTTAATTCTTCGGTGACAATACCCAGAAGGGGAATAGCTGGGTCGAATGGGACTTCTAATCCTAGATTTTGAGGAATCTCCACAATGATTTCCACAATGGTTGTACTAGTCTACATTTCTACCAAGAGTGGAGAAGGGTTCCTTTTTCCCCACAGGCCCACCAACATTTGTTATTGATTGCTTTCTTGATGACAAGCATTCTTTCTGGAGTAAGATGGAATCTCAGTGTGGTTTTAATTTGTATCTCTTGAATGACCAATGATGTTGAAGATTTTTTCATATATTTATTTTCCATTTGCATTTCTTCATCTGAGAAATATGTATTCATCTCAGATGCCAATTTTTGATTGGGTGTTGGAATTTAGGGGTGTCTAACTTTTTCCAATACTTTATATGTTCTAGATAGAAGTCCTTTGTCTGAGGGACAATTGGCTAAAATTTTTCCCATTCTGTGGGTTGTCTTTTCACTCTGTTGGTGACTTCTTTTGCTATGCAAAAGTTTTTTAATAAGATGAGATTCCAGTAGTTGATTCTTTGAAGTATTTTGCATGCAGTCTTGGTTTTGCTCATGAACTGTCCTCCTACACCTATGTTTTTAAGATTTCTGCCTTTTTTCTCTTTCAATAGATGTAGTGTTTCTGTTTTAATATTTAGATCTTTGATCCATTTTGACTTCAGTCTAGTGCATGGTGATACATGTGGGTCTACTTTTAGTCTTCACCATGTAGACAGCCAGTATTTCCTGCACCATTTATTAAAGAGACTGTCTTTCTTCCAGTGAACATAGTTGGCCTGTTTGTCAAAGATAAGGAGGATGAGTGTGTTTGTAGTTGTGCCTGCATATTCTATTCTGTTCCTCCAGTCCTCAGGCCTGTTTTTTTTTCTTACTTTTTTTTTGCCAGTACCATACTGATTTTATCACAGTAGCTTTGAAATATAATTTCAAATCAGGAATTGTGATAGTTCCTGCTTTACCTTTGTTGTCCAGGACTGTCTTTACTACTCTAGATCTCTTCAGGTTCCAAGTGAATTTTATGAATGTTTTCTCTAGTTTCGTGAGATGTGTTAATGATGTTTTGATTGGGATTCCATTAAATCTTTATAACAATTTTGGAAGTATAGCCATTTTCACAGTGTTTGTTCTTCCTATGCATGAGCAAGAGTTGTCTTTCCAATTTCTGATATTCTCTTCAATCTCCTTTTTCAGAGTATTGTAATTTTCAATATTTAGAACTTATACTTCCTTTGTTAGATTGATTCCTAAGTATTTCATTTTTTTTGGATAATATCATGAAGGGTGTGGTTTCCCTAATTTCTCTCTCGATGAGTTTGTTGTTTTTGTACAGTACTGCTACTGAGTTTTGAGTGTTGATCTTATATCCAATTATACTACTAATTTGGCTATTAAATTCAGAATGCTTTTGGAAGAGATTTTGTGGTCTTCTATGTACAGTATCATGTTATCTGCAAATAATGACATTTTAACTTCTTCCTTTCCTATTCTTATTCATTTTATTTCTCTCTCTTGTCTAATTGCTCTGGCTAGTGTTTCCAGAACTATAATGAATAGGAGTGATGATAGTGGGCAACCTTGTCTTGTTCCTGCTTCATGGAGTATTGTTTTCTGTCCTTTGATTTTAAATCTATGATTTTTTTTAGATGAATGTGTTTCTTCAACAGTGGCATACTGTTGAATCTTGTTTCTTGATCCATTATGCCAGTTAGTTTCATTTGATTGGTGAATTGAGGCCATTTACGTTGATGAATATAACTGATAAGTATTGACTTATCTCTGTCATGATATATTCCTGCTGTTGGTTCCCTACTTTTCCCCTATGTTTAATTGCTTGTGCTGCTTGGAGCTTTCCTTTCTGTTGTTGTTCTTGGAATTGTGATCATTTCTATCTCTGGCTAGAATATCTGTCAGTACCCTTTGTAGTGTTGGTTTTGTGGTCATAAATTTCTTCAGTTATTCTTTGTCATGTAAGTATCTTAATTCTCCATTAATTTTGAAAGATAGCTTTGCAGGGTACATCAATCTGGGTTGGAAGTTGTTTTTGTTGTTGTTGTTGTTGTTGTTGTTTTTGGGGGGATTGATTTTTTTTTATTTAAGAGAAAAAAAAGACACATATAACAAAGACAAAAAGCAAAAGAGACAGACAAATGACTAGAGTAAATGCACAGCAGTAACATTACAGGTTTACAAAACAGGATGATAGAAGCTTGACAATGGCAATGTTGGAAGTTGTTTTCTTTCAGGATTTGGAATACTGCACTCCAAGCTCTTTTTGCCTTGAGGGTTTGTGTTGAGAAGCCTGCCATGATTCTGATGGGCTTTCCTTTATAGGTGATCTGTTTCTTTCCTCTAATAGTTTTCAATATTCTGCTCTTGTGTTGAATTTCTGGGATCTTAATTATTATATGTCTGGTAGTAAATTTATTTTGGTTATGACTAATTGGAGTTCTATATGCCTCACTTATCTTTTATCAGATTCTTTTCCTATGCTTGAGAAAATTTTTGCTATTACTTCTACAAATAAATTTTTTACATCATCTGTGTAGACTCTTACTTTTTCACTGACATCAGTGAGTCTTGTATTATTTTTTGTTTATACCATCTTGCAGCTGTTGAATTGTTGTTTCCTGATCCTTTGTTATTTTCAAGAGATCGTTCCTTTCATGATCACTAGCTGTGATCCTGTCTTCAAGGTCTGCAAGTCTACCCAGTTTTATCAAATAGTTTTGCCAACTTTCTATGGAATTTTTAATTTCCTGGATACATGTTTGAATTCATTTCATGTATTTCTATTACTTTCCTATACTGATCATTACAGTTTCCATCCTTTCCTAGCATTATCTTTTTTAATCTATCTGTACTCTAGAGTTGCTGAGTAATTTCTTTATGAATATTGACATTTATTGCTTGACCTGAGAGATTATTTCTGATCTTATTTCCTCTATGGCCTCATGGATTTGTTTCTTTACTTTAGTTGCTATCATTTGAGAAATTTCAGGTGTTTACTTCCATTTTCCTCTATCTTGTTGTCTCCTGGACCTGTTCTTGGGTGGCCTGAAGGCCTAAGATTACATTTTGCTTCTGTGTCTTATCATTTTCTATTTCAAATTTTATAATTTGTTTTTTGTGTTGATCCTTGTAATTTTTTGTAGTGAGTAGCTTTATCCCTAGTATTAAGGCCACTTTAAGCAAGGTTTGCTCTTCAGAGATGTCTTCTGTGCATCAGAGGTTTTTGGTGTATGTCTGTCCCAAGATCCTACCTTTGCAATTAATTAAGAGTGCAATGTTGGTGTTTGTTAGCCTCGGTCCTCAGGCCTTCAATACTTGGGTGTAGTGAGGTTATTACCCAAGAACTTTCCAGTATTGTTGCAGAAGTGAGAACAACTGATTAAAACAGATATGATATCCTAGGTAACATAGTATAATTAGCAATAACAATAGTATCAAGCACAGTTTAGAAACTGACAAACTGTGGTAACTATTAATTTTTTACCTTTAACCATAGAAGCAAAATCTACACACATATTAAAGAACCGATCATAAATGGGGAGCTTGTGTATGCAAAATGGTTCCCCTTGGCAGAGTGGTTTTACCCTGTGGTGGGGAAATTTAAGAAGGATAGTGGGCAGGACAGAGATAACTAAAAAGAAATAAAGTAGAAGCCAGGCTGGAGGATGAAGGATGATCACGCAAACTTTGGAAACCCAGTGAAGAGGACAGAAGACAAAGAATGAAAGAGTAAGAAAGGGAATATTGAAGTTGACCAGAAAAATTAAAGAGACTGTTCATTCATATGAAAATATGATGAATTCTAGAGAAATAAATTGAGGAAAGGGGTAAAAAGATAAATAGATTAGAAAAAAATATAAGTAAAAGACAAGAAAGACAAAAAGAAGAGAAAGAAAGAAAGAAAGAAAGAAAGAAAGAAAGAAAGAAAGAAAGAAAGAAAATGGAAACTAGCAAGAAGAGAAAGAGGAAGAGGAGGAGGAAGAAAATGAAACTAGAATAAAATAATTCTTCTGCTGTCCACTGAGAGTCCAAAACCACTGGATAACACTACCAAGCCTACAGTAGAGTTTGTGCTGGCATTGAGGCTGATCTTGGCCCCCAGATGTGAGGGTCTGGGGTCAGAGTCTTCAGTCAGTACTTTCTGAATATTCCTTAGCAGCCTCACTCACCTTACTCTATTTCACTTGGCAGCATCTCTCTCCAGTTGCTATGCTGTTTGCAGATAGAGATAGAGCTTTTCCCAGTCCCAAGCACCTTTGGTTCCTCCTGATCCTTGTTCAGCCTTCTGTATTCCTCTCCTACTGGCAAGACCCTGTCCTCTCAGGTCATTTGTTGCAGGATTAGGTGGAATGCTGTGATATGGTCGTCTGGTACTCTGCTCTTGCTGTTGCCATCCAGGGCTACTCAGTCCCAATTCTTATCTCTCTCCCAAGGTGGGGTGCCAACTTCTCATGCATTGCTTTATGAGTTCACCTGCCACCATCATCTACCTCTGCTGTAGTCTGTAACTTCCTCAGGTAAGATGAGAGTACTGTGGGGTGTCTTTCTGCTCCTGCCCCTGCAAGCATGAGGACAGCCCAAGGATGCACAGTGCAAAAGTGCAAGGCTATTTAATATCCTGTGCCTCTCCAACCACATGTCCCCAGGAAGGAGCTCATTGTTTCATTTACTACACCCATGCAGTCTTTAATCTTGTTCCTGGTGGTTCCAGTTAGTGCTCTGGTACACAAAAGGAAAGAGAAGAAAAGAAAAAAGAAAAGGAAAAGGAAAGAATAGAGAGAAAAATAACAAAAAAAAGGAAAAAGGACCAATCATTGGGGAGGGAGCAGTTCATGTCAGCAGAAGAGGCAGCGGACATTATATCCCAAGTCTATCCTGCATGGCTTGAAAATATTAGCCACACTATTTTAGTATATCCTGTTTCTTCTTCTTCCTCTTCTTCTTCCTCCTCTTCCTCCTCCTCCTCCTCCTCCTCTTCTTCTTCTTCTCCTCCTCCTCCTCCTTCTCCCCCTCCTTCTTCTCTTATCCTTTTCTTTCTCCTTCTCTTTCTCCTTCTCTTTCTCTTTCTCTTTCTCTTTCTCCTTCTCCTTCTCCTTCTCCTTCCCCTCCTTCTTTTTTTAAGATTCCGAGTATGGTGGGCAGTCACCCCAATCTGCTCACCCACTTGCAGCCTGTTGGGCTGGCTGGCCATTTTAGTAAGATCTTTATGTATGTTTTGCTTGCTCTATTTGTCTCTTACGTCAGATTGATTTTAGTTTCAGGGTGTATGTTTTTCCCCTTTCTTCTACTTACCTGTGTTTTAGTTGAGTTTCTCTGAGTAGCTTTGAATGAGGCTCCTCTATTCAGTCATGCTGTCTCTCTGCCAAGTTATTTATCTAAGGGTCAAGTTAACATTTAGTTTCAGTGAAGGGAAGAATGAGGAAGGACAGGTGCCATCAAGGGAGGTTAGTGAGAGAGTCATTTGGGATTAGTGGCCACAGAAATATGTTATGGAACTGGAATGAACTGTGGTCAAATCCATGCTACATGATGGATTGTGTGATGTTGGCCAAGTAACCTAACTGACTGGGATGTCCCCTACTCGGTAAAATTGGGAGAATCCTATGAAATGCATCCCCACACCTGAAATTACACCAGAAAACCAGGGAGAAATCAGGGTAATTTCTTTCCCCTGTCTTTCTTTCCTTAATGATAAAGCAGAAAACTCAGACAAAATGATAAAATATACTGTACATGTTGAGCTAAAAATAATAAATGGAATTTAACATTTTTTCTGAAAAGATAGAAAAGCAAAATAATGTCAAGGATGATTACTTGTTATTCTACTTCATAAAATAAACACACTTGAGATTTTGTTGTGCTGTATTCTTTTCTCAGAGAGAGAAAGAGATTGAGAAATAACTCATTTTATCACTCGTGATAACGCAAGTTCAGTTTTCCCTGGTATAAAACACTTCAGGTTTGCATTATCTTTAATGGCTAATTGTCCATAGCAAAGGATCAACACACACTTACTTAAATATTTCCTGATTATCTCCTATGCATTTAGGTCCAGTGTATTATAAGTAGAGCAGTAAACCAGGGAGACAAAATTCTCAGCACATAGCTTTCAATAGCTTTAAACACAATTTCTTCTAATATTTTACCATAATAAATCACATAGCAACAGATGACTTTATACATAAAGTTTTGAAAACATCTCTATTTCCCTGAAAAGAGTCTCAAAACAGAAAAAATACAAAAATTTTGGAAAGATTCCTAAGACATATAGTAAACATGAGTTCTAGAAAAATCAAGTTAATTGTTTTGATAAACATTATATGAGAATGTCTAGCCAGTTGACTGATGAATATTGCCTTATCCATTTATTTGTATATACAGATTCTATTATCATCATCATCATTAAAGAAACCTTAGATTGTAACTTGTTCTGCAAGTGTTGTGCAAGGTCAGTAAACATTTCTAATAAACTTTAACTTGATAAATGAGGAACGTCCTGCAGTATAGGTAGTATGTGATTCCAAATATCACATGATCACAACTCAGCCAACAGTTCTGTCCTGTACTGCTGGATTGTGGGTAATTGGCACCCAACCGTGAGAGGTTATGGAAGGGATTTCATCTGCAAAGCAGGAGGAGAAAAAGGCAGAGGAATCCCTCACTTTAAATGACATTAGGGAGATGTGTAAAATGTAGGAAACAGTGCAAAATTTGGTAGAAAAGTGCTACCAGAATAAGGGTGCAATAGTGCAAAAGATGAATCTGTTTAACGGCAAGGAAATGTCACATTTCAGTAAAACCTTCAAAAAGATGATAAAGCAATTGTCATTGGATAGGTCTGCTCTTAAAGCTACAAAGATTCCAATGAGGCTGACAGCAGTGATTCTGCTAGTGATAGTGAAACAGCAACCCTACACAGTAACCCTCCTCTCTCTTGTCTCCCTCACATCAGCCATGAAGGTTTCCAAAGGTAAGTACAGGTTAATTTGTTTATTTTTCATTATATTTTTGTATTTTATTTATTATTTTGTATTACAATGCAGTATTATAATCATTTTATATGAACATTTTTGGTTTGTGGAACAAATCAACTGAATTTTCATTATTTCTTATTGGAGAATTTATTTTGATATAGAAATGCTATGCATCACAAGCATGTTTCTAGGATGAATTATGCTCTCAATCCAAGGTTTTACTGTATCCAGGTTTACATAATTATGTTAAATATATTAATCATGTTGTCACACAGGTCAGTGCCCTGACATCCAAGTTCTTATCAACTATAATGTAATGCAGTATTTTATCATTTTGAGAGCAGTGGAATAGCCATCTTTCCCATTGCTGGAACAAAATAATCAACATACACAACTAAAGTAATAAGAGGTTCAGTTGACTTATAGAGTTAGGGGATTCAGTCCACAATCGGCTGGCTCAAAGGCAGAAACATTATAATGGAAGGGCATTAAATGAAACTGTTCAATTCATAGTGATCAAAGAACAAAGCAGGGGAATTACATCAGAAAAAAAAGACAAGGGCCCAGTTATAATAACCAAGGTTGTGCCTTCATGAGCTCCCCAAACACACCCAGAGTGTGCTTTGCTGATCCCTGGGTGGCTTTCCAGTCAATCAAGCTGCCAATCTAGCTTAACTGTTACAGATATTTGATAGGTTAACCAGAAGGTCATTAGGTAATTTAGCATAGAAGAATTTGGTCCAAAGATTCACACTTGAAAACACAGAGAGAATTAATCAGTTTTTCATTATTTAAAGTAAAGAGATACATAAAAAAAAAAAAAAAGAAGAGAGACCTTGGGGCTATGAAAAGTTCATGTAGAAAACACACCTATTTAGGAAGTAACACTTTTGAGTTAGTAGAAACCATGAGGCAGAAAGATCAGTATAAAATGAACCTGTACAAAGAATTGGATATAAGGAGAAAATTACAGATTTACAAAGTAAACTGGAGATGCTGTGAAAGATGTGTCAAAAGAGAGACAGCAAAAAGAAAGCCTCAATCAGATTGATGGCAGGGCTATGCCGTGAATTCTCTTGTTTGCTGGACCACCAGATAGAGATAACTGGGGGTCACATACCAGAATCCACAAAAGAAGCATGAGGAAGGGGCAGGCACTGAAAGAATTAGAAACACCACGAAAAGCAGAGCACAAGGCTGGGCTGAGGCAGACTGCCAAGTAGACCTCCCAGCCCTGTGCCTCCTCCCAAAACAACCCTTGAAGTTACCTGGACAATCCTGATCATTGCAGCCAAGAAAACTAAAACAGTAACGCTTTGCCACTTATGAAATATTTCCCACTTGACTGCCTTGTCTGAGTTACAAAACTCTTGATAAAATGTTCAGAACACCTATTACTTCCTCTTTTGCCTTTATTTTGTTTGGCACATCTGACTCAGAGAAGTTAAATAAATCATCTCATTAGATCTTCTAATTTTAAATCATTTCCATTCAGAGAAGTGTATTTGCAAATTATAAAGCAAAAGAGACTATACAAGGCAGAATGATTTCACACGTGTACATATACAAATATCTGCCATCTGTAAGATCCCACTACAATAGAGGAGACAAAGAAACTACAAGTTCAAACATAGTTAACTGCAATACCTTTATTAATTACAAAGCTATTAAGTACAAAGGAGAGAACTTGAAACCAAATTCCAGTGGGCACAGTGAATATTCAGTGCTATTCAGTAGATTGCCATAAACAATGTAAAAAAACAGAAACGAGTTAGGAGGGCTTCATGAAGGAGAGCTATCACAGCATCCGTCATATCAAACAAAGTCAGTCAACTTTGATTCAAAGAAAGAATGAGCCAATAATGACCCTAGAACTTATTCTTGGTACACAAGGAGATGTTAGCTAAGCAGATGAGAGAGCATTTTTAGTTTCATAAAATCTTTAGGGTCTTTTGAGGGATAGTTTTGAGTTATTTGACATAGTTGGGGAATTGGGAGCATGTGTTAGAATTTAAACCTTGGGACTCAGTCAGGTATCAAACCATGCAGGATGTTCTGTGCTATGTTTTCATATTTTGTACTTATCTAGAGGGTCCCCAAAGAGTACAAAAAGCACTTACGTGATCACCTTTGCATTTTAGAAATATGTGTTTGGTGGCCAGATTAGAAAATGTGGAGAACAGATTAAAGAAAGACAAAAGCAGAACAGGTAGATTAAAGAAGAGAGCCTCACAGTGGCCATGGAAGCATAGAAAGGCAAAGAAAAGGTTAATGTAAAACACAGACAGTCACACTGAGAAAGAGGTCACAAATCACAAAGGAATTCAATAATCTACCAGTGCTGAACTTGATACCAATTGTGTGTATACAATGCCAGATAAAAGAGATGATAAATTTGGTTTCAGGGCATTTTCATTACTTTGGGGTGTATTAAACAAACACTGAATACAAAAATAAAAAAGATCAAGGAAAAGCAAGGAAATAAAGGCAAGTTAGGAGAGAGTGCTGTTGGAGCCGAGAAAATTTGAAGAAGGCAATGACCACAATGTCAAATGGAAAACTAAGGTCAAATAAAATAAGGAACAATGGTGTATCTACGGGATTTGGCAGTCAGCTCATTGGTGGCCTGTGAGGCAGCTGCTTAAGTGGAAGAGTGGGGACAGATGGCAGAAAGCAGCTGTGAAGGGAGAAGAATGGGTGATGAGGGTAGGAAACCAAAAGCCCAGAGACTTCATCCTTACACCTTGTTAGCATTACCATGCAAATGATAACCATATTGGGAAAATATTTAAAGCATTCAAGATTCATTTAGTCATCCTAGGGTCATTTAGTCATAATAAGAGCAAAATATGCAGCACACACTTGGAGTACTTCACTAGATGGGGTGCATCACATTAGAAATGTGAGTCATTCTTGCTAGACTACAAATTCCACAACTCGAAATTGCAGCTGTCTTGTTTCTCAGCATACCAATACCAGGTAAGTCATTAAATATGCAGGAAGTAGCAGCCTTCTCACCTCTATTTTTTATTTCCTTAACATGCCAGTGGGATAAAATATGACCCTTTTGCATGAAGTCTCTTCCAATCTCTCTCTTTCTCAGTCTCTGTCCCTCTCTCTTTCTCTGTCTCTGTTTCTGTCTCTCTCTCAATATGATAGAATATGTTACATATATACATATCATTTAAAAGTTAAGTATACACACATATCTGACTAGAATAGAGAATATTTTACCATTTATGCTCCATCAGAGTAGAAGAACCTCTACAGGCAGTGTAAGGGTTTTTTTACTTCAGTTCCATCTCTGTCCCTTG
Organism: Dasyprocta punctata; assembly: GCA_004363535.1. Classification (NCBI taxonomy): domain Eukaryota; kingdom Metazoa; phylum Chordata; class Mammalia; order Rodentia; family Dasyproctidae; genus Dasyprocta; species Dasyprocta punctata. The sequence goes on along the minus strand of RJWM01003856.1, from coordinate 7,591 downwards.
CATGTAGTGCCAGACCTGATAAAATAGCACCCAGTAAGGGAGGGTACATCAGCATGAATAAGGAGAGGGCAAAGATAAACTCACATCCATGAGGATGAGATTGAATCTACAAGATAAACTGAACAAGTCCCCATCTGTCCTTCAATATAGATGGCCTTAGTCCCACACCTCCACATACCCCAGCATCCAGGTCAGCGATGCAGTTTCCCCATAGATCAGGTGCATTTCTCTAGAGACCTCTGAATGAATCTTTCCCAGTGTTTGACAAAGCCATAGGAGAAGATCCAGAAAAACAGGAAGGTGAGCCTACAGATCACAGCAGTGCGCAGGTGTCACAGATGTGCCTAATAACACACCAACCTTCTGAGTGTGAACATGGCTCCTGCTTCTCTCCTACATTCCAAATCTCAATGAACTCTGTCTTGTAATCAACCCAAATCTAGACCCTAGAGGGAAAGAAATCCTGGAAAAACAGGTCCAGATTAGTTCAGAAGTAGGCACACAACAAAATCGCAACAATCTGCTCCTCATTAGTGGACAACACTCACATCTCCTTTAGATACGATGTCCACATAAAAATATCAGAAGTCTACATTCATTTAACATCATATCACTGTTCTCTGTACAGCTGAAAATATCTCTGTGCAACTGAAAACACTTTCCTCAAGAAAAGGATGTAGAGTCACTCTATTCATGTTTGGATGGCATTCAGTTGTCACTTAGCTCAGACACAGTCTTTCTTGAGATCTTAAATTTAAATATAATGTTAGCTGTTATTGCCATGTATTATATGAGAACATGGGGGAATAGAAGGAAAGAAAAATAGTTGAAATATATACAGTATGCTTATATCAAAATAAGAAGAAAAGCTTTTGAATCTAAGAGTTCTTATTTCTGGAACTGGGCACATGATAATAGCTAGCATTCATACTGTCATTCTCTGTTTACCAATTTTATGTATACTTTGCCCCTAGCAGGGACTGTGCTAGGTGGGATGACATGCTTTTCATTTCTGAAGTGTCAGGGCTATTAGTCTTTCTGTCTTTACGTGATTATGTTTGTTCCACTGCTTTAATCACAGAAATTGAAAGTACTAAGCAGTGTCCCAGAGAATTCCTTATATACTCAAACTCCTCTTTTACCTATTGTGAAGTAGGAAGCTAATTCCCCTGTATAAACAAGATCAATCATCATAACCAGTGTAGTGACCCTCGTAATTGCCTGTTGATCTGAGGTACAGGACCCAACTGAGAGGAGGTGGGAGGGACAATTCCAACTTCCATATTAGTCCAATCATTTCTTTATCCTAGTGAAAGCATTCATCTCTTGAGAACTAAGGCCTATAGACCTCTGAAGGAGGTTAAAAGGAGATAAGGAAAAATCTCACTATCACATAACTAGTACTAACAGTGAGAGAAGACTCCCATTCCTGTATCTGAATTCCCATACCACTGAATCCTGAATATAGGAGAAATGACATCATATATTGATGGCTGACTCAGGGTATTTGCCATATTCTGTTGGCTACTACTCAAACTGCAAAGCATTGCACAAATGGACACAAAACCTAAGTCTTCAAAACGCTAGATTGTCAAATACCTTAAGGTGATGGAGAACATGATAAAAACAGTGGATGCTCCAATTATAAGCCTTTTATGAATATTTGTTGTAAAATGAGTCTCTTGTCCAGAAGAAATGCTGTGGAGAATGAAACAACATGACTAAGTCATCTCTAGATCCACATATGACAGTTTTGAAAGAAGAAATGAGAAAAGGGAGACAAGTTTATATGCAGAGTTATGTCCTTTCCAATCAAAACAAAAACTGCCTCTTTCCATGTGGAAGGGATACAACATAAACTAATACAAGTTGGTTAGCCATTTGCCACAGAGAATGGCCCCATAGTGAAGGTTAAATGGTGATCTCTGCTCTTGATTGACGGGTATCTAGTAATGGGTGGCTGTAGTTATCCATTCTTAGTGAAGTCCATTCACTGAGTCCATGAATAACTTCCATTCCACTATGACAGACAATCTTGGAACTCAATAGAAAAGGCAGGAGTGGTTGGCAATAGAATGTGTCATCTTGCTCGCCATGTTACCACACTCTTCTTCCCGGGGTGTTAGCTGTGAGCACTCAAATGATTTCACACTCTATGCCTGTTCATACAGACCTAGCAGCACATCTTCAACCCTCAGCCCTTTGCTGCCAATATCCCAGCTATGCACCTCTTCATAGCCAATGACTGCAGACTGGTACAGAGCCATGTCTGGAGCCATTTTGTCTTTGAGATTTAAAGTTTTGTTCACTTGAGAGGATTTCTTCTATTAATGTTCTTCAGAGCCACCCTGAACTGGTATTCTGGTGCAGCAGCTCTCTACTTTTGGGTAATTTCAGCATGGTTTCCAGTCAAATATAAAGCAGATTAAAATATTTTAAAACTCCTTTAAGGCATATACCATAATAACCAGACAAATTTTTACATACAGAAGCCACTCAACAAATAAGTGCTAGCATTTACTTACAAGGCATCACTTTAGAAAATTTTCTGCCTCTTGAGAAGAAAAGCAGACCCATCAAACGGGATGAGTGGGGCAGAAATTTCACCCTTATTAAATTAAGAATTATTTGAATATGCTGCCTTTTTAAAATTATTGAAAAATCAGGACAATAAGCTCAACAACTACTATTTAAAAAAAAGGAAAATTCTCTTCATAATTCAAAATTGTTAAACTTATTTTATTAGTACCTCAACCATTTTGTATTGGAAATTTTACATTCTGAGCTCATAGAATGAAGGCTGACTTTCTTTTGTCTCAGAGAAAATTTGCTCAGCTTTACTGTAAGCCCTGCTTACATAATACATGCATTAACCTTTTGAAAAATATCATTATGCATGCATGTTCACACAGTGCCAGTAAGTATTGGATGTTACTCAAATCCACTCTATCATTCACCAATTAATTATATAAAAGTAATGTTCAGTAAGGATTCAGAGAAGAGTACAGCATGAGAGTCTGAAATAGGAAAATCGGAGCTTTTCTTTTCTTACTGAAGAAAATTCCAGAAAATATGCTGGATAATTCTCCCACAGATTATAGGGGTTGGTATGACTTCTTGGGTTATGTTTTGTCTCAGATTTCTCTGGCAGCTCAGGAACATACATAAATATTGATTAGCAATTCCCCATTTATTTCCTGCTTCTTACATCTTTTATACATTTTATTTAGAGTTCTCATACCAAGTTCCTCAGGTGCATTCTTTGAAATGAATGAATGAATGAGGTTTTGTTTAAAAATTGTAGTAAAGTTCAAGTACTCGTGATGGCCTATTAATAGCATTTGACATATGTTATCACTTCCTAGTTTAAACATTTCCTGTCCCTCTGAGTACCCTACATTAACTTCCACTTCCCCCCAAGGTTCTTTTATTGCACTTTGTTCATCTTTGCATTACTAAATATTGTAGTCCCCAAGTCTTGGTCTTTCCTTCTTTACTGTTATTCCTAGATCATCCCCTATCTTATGATTTTACATACTTTCAATATGCTAATTCCCAAATTTGTATCATCCCAGAACTCTACCTTAACTTTTAGAATTATATGTTTAACCACTGCTTCAATATCTACTTGCATGTGGATAGAGAGCTGCGATTTAATGTGTCAAAACGGAGCTCTTTATCCCCACACATCCCCAAAATTCACTGATTATACAGGGGTTTAGTTTAGAAATGGCTCTATTCATCTTTTTGATCAGATTAAAATCCTTCATTCCTTTTATTTTCCTTCACATCCTAAAGCACTGATCCTTCAGCAAATTCTATCCACAACTTTTCTCCCACCTCTCCTATAACCAACATAATATAAAGCAGTGTTTTATCTACTGCAAGAGGACAGCTAATCGTTTGTCTCACCTCCTTGCCAACACACAGTTTCCACAGTGTTTCTTTGTAACCGTGGCAGATCTTGAGTCACTCAGTTCTTCAAATCTTCCAATGGGACTAACGCTAGTGCTGTTATTGTTTTTACTATTATTAATATGGCAAGATTCCTGGTCTAAAGGTGTTCATAATGCAAGAAAAAATGGGACATAAGGGAGATTAAAGTCAAAAATTATTGTGATGTAAAGGAGAAAACAAATGAATCTAGGAAAGAAGAAGAGTTTGGTGACATATCACAGAAGGCTGATGATTAATTTAGATCTTGAAAAATAGATAATCAATGATTAATAAAGCAGATCCAAAGAGAAATAACACACACAGTGGAATAAGCATTAGACAAAAGATAAACTGCATGTTGAGAAATTGTGAGGTACTCACTATAGGGTGGGCCTCTAGGTTTAAAAAACAAAGAAAAGATAGAACAAATGAATGGACATCACACAATCATGCTTTTTGTGTCACACAAAGGCTTCTTTTTTATATGAAATTATTAAGATGTTTTAAATTTGTAGTAACATGATCATATTAGCAGTTTTTAAGACTATTTCTGGATAGCTGAATTAGAAAACAGGTTATTGAAATCATATTGATAAAAATGTATAATAAATTTACCAACAAGAATGAATGAAAAGGGGCCTGGGATATAGCTCAGCAGCACAAGCAGCTACCTGGAAGTGCAAGGTTGTGAGTTTGATCCCTGGTACCAAAAAAAAAAAATTAAAAAAAAAAAGAATGAATGAAAATAGATAACATAGAGGTAAGAGATAAAAGGAAATGGATAATTTAAAATAATTCTCTGTTTCCTAGATTAAAAAATTATAAATATTTTTGAAACTTGGCATGCTATAAGAAGTTGTAAATGAAGGTCAGTATAGTCAAGACATTGGCTCCAAGATCCCTTAGTGATACCAAAACCTGAGAATGCCCAAATCCCTTATATTAAATGACTTATGGCCTTCATGTAATACATGTCAGATTATTTTTAGATTATTTATGATACATAACACAATATAAATGGTTATTATACTTAATTGTTTAGTAAATAACAACAAGAGGAAAAGTCCATACACATATAATAATACAGGCACATGATTTTTGTCTTTTTTTTTCTGATTCCCATTTGGTTGAATCCAGAGATGCCAAAATTTCAGGCTCAAGGGTCCAGCTCTACATGCTGTCCATTTTGAACAAACTGCATTTAGTACCAGCTTCCAGTACCTAAAATGTCAACCATTTGAAGAGACATAGAATATCCTGGTGGAACATTTGATAAGATCAAACAGATCAGAAGAAATAAAGAGTTACATGTAGAAGTTTAGAGAGCATGAATATATGTTGTGCATTAAATTCACATATACATAATCAGGTCTATAAAATTCAGAGATCTTCAATATAGATGCTCCATAGCAAAGCCGTTTTCCTTATCACTGAAAGACCTTGGTCCATGAAATCATCTTGCGCATAGAGGGCATAAAGCACAAGAAAGGACACTGTGAAATACCAACTAAAAAGACTAGAAAGCGAAGTCGGGGAGTTAGGAGACAAATCAAGAGTGTAAAGTCCTAAAGAAGGAAGGAAGAACATAAAAATGCAATGAAACAGCAAAGTCACGTCTATGAAAAATCAGAGTTTGACAGATAACACGTGATGGTTGATAATTTGGTGGCTATCACACAACTAGCTTACACATCCCACCATTCAGTACTAATGGATTATCATTAGAGTCAAGGGGAAACCAAATTTTCTTCCCATTTATTCATTGTTATGTTTCCATACCAGTGCAATTTAATGGTTAAGATCGCTTCATGGATTAAAATAGGTGCCCCACTGCAAAGCCATTTACCTTTAACACTGGAAGTCCTTGGTCCATCACATAGAGTAGATATGTTGAGTTTATGTCCATTTTCTTTTATCAGTATGTTTATCCTTCCACTTAACAAACATGTCCAGTTCTCAAACATTAATTTGAATAATCTTTAACTGGGCATATATTTCTTTTCCCTCAAAATTCTTTCATCTCACTCATGGAAATGGCAGTACCTTTATGTTTTACTTTGCAACCCTCATCAAAAGATTTGGACGCTACAGAAGCTTCATTGGCCACTGTCTGAGTCATGGCCTTTACCCTCCTTGTTTGCAGCTTCCTCATTTTATAAGCCAAAGAGAAAGCATAAGATGAAAGTGCACAAGATAAAAGAGGATAATAAAAGAAGTGAAGCTGAAAAAAAGGTGGCTTCCAGCACTCTCGTGAACAATAAGAGGACCTCATTCGTAATAAGGATACACTATGCTGGAAGCCTTCTTTCAGGAATGTAATAAAGTGCGTAATCTTGGAAAGAGAAAGTGAAGTCAACCTGCTATGGGGAATAGTTATTTTCCTCCAAGCCCAGTGCATGAGACTTAAACTTTCTTTTTTCACAATGCTCACTGGTGAGATGGTAACATATGTTCTGAACCAATGCAGTATCCATCAAAAAATAAAAAGTATGCAATTAGAATAAATAGGACAAAAACCAAGGAAGGAGCTTGATCATGAACTAGTTTTGATTCACAGGATACTCAACTCCTTTCAGAAATGTGGAAGCAGTGGAGCAGCTTTCAGTTACACCTACCCACTCTGTCCTTGAACAGAACATCTGGTAGCTTTCAGTTGCAAAAGCTCAAAGGATTTCACACTTACTAAATTCTTATTAAAATTAATAGCAGACTACAAGGCATGGCATATTGTAACATCCCTTTACCAGAAAAGTGTTATCAACTGAAATAATAAACTACTTTCTACTGAAAACAAAAATCAAGGCATACAGGAAATCAGTTAAATTTCCGCCTGAAAAATGTTATTCCTTCTCACACCATATCAACACGCTGATTATTTACTCATAAGGCAATGTCACGGATATTAAAGATGAATATTATTGTATGACTATAATATATATTCTCATGAATCCCAGGTTTCAATTATACCCATTCACATATTCTTTTATTCAATAATTAAATGGATTAGGTGACTGAATATCATTTTGCATATTGTGTCATTGCCATGGTTTAATAAAAACTAATTATCTTTCACATAACCTAAATCTACTTTGGAAGATGTCAATCCTGTCTGGTTAAGTCATATATTTAAAACTGCAGTTCTTGTTCACATTGATGCCATTATCTTTCAATACTATCACTGTACCTTTCCTTCTACTCTAGGACTGGAGCTTCCTCTGCCTCATTCTGCCTCTTTGTCAAGCTGTGTCACTCTTTCATTTCTCTGTGAATCTCTCATATGTTTGTGTGGGTAAGTTTTACTTTCTTCTATGTGTGCTGCATGTAGACACTATATTTGTGTCTTTCTTCATATTTTTGTGAGTACTTAATTATTTTTCCTTCTTTGTAAACTGAGATAAAATTCATGTACCACAAAATTCACCATATGAACCATTTTAAAGTGTAATATTTAGTAGTTTTTAGTATAGTCACAGTATTTGCAACTATCACCATTAACTCCAGAACAATTTCATCACCCTTAAAAAGAAAAATGTTGTTTATTAAGCAGTTACTCCCATTTTTCCCTCCCCTTAGTGCCTGTGACCACTAATATATCTACTTCCATAGATTTTCCAATTCTGGACAGTTTTATACACATGGACCTATACAATAAACA